>JAJIBD010002083.1:0-44918 GCA_021461705.1 Cryptotis parvus
TTCAAACTCTTCAAGGAAATAGAAGAAACAGAAACTCTCCCAAACAGCTTCTAGGAGACACATATCACCCTGATACCCAAAGCAGCGAAAGACAACACAAAGAAAGAAAATTACAGACAGATCTTTCTGATGAACACAGATGCTAAGATCTTCAACAAAAATACTATCAAACAGGATCCAAAGACTCATCAAAAAGATTATACATCACCACCAAGTAGGATTCATCCCGGGAATGCAAGGATGGTTCAACATTCGCAAGTCAATCAACATACCACATCACATCAATAAGAGAAAAATAAAAAAACCATATGATCCTATCAATAGACATTTTACAATATCCAGCACCCGTTCGTGATTAAAAAGCCTTCAAAAATTGGGAATCGAAGGAACCCTCCTCAAGATAGTTATAGCCATCTACCAAAAGCCCACAGCATGTATCATTCTCAATGGAGAAAAATATAAAGCCTTCCCCTAAGATCAAGGGACAAGGATGCCCCCTCTCACCCCTTTTTTATTCAATATAGTACTGGAAGTACTTGCCACAGCAATCAAAGAAGAAAAGGATATTAAGGGCATCCAGATAGGAAAGGAAGAAGTCAAGTTATCGCTCTTCGCAGATGATATGATATTATACCTAGGCACCTGCCAGTCTCAGCTGCACCCCCAGGGAGAATACCTGAGGGGGAGACACAGGCTGGTGTGAGAGTTCAAAGCCTAGAGCTTTATACAGATTCAATGCGGTCCCTATAAAGATACCCATGATGTTCTTCAAAGAAATTGAACAAACACTCCTGAAATTTGTATGGAATAATAAAACCCCACGAATAGCTAAAGCAATCCTTGGGAAAAAGAAGATGGGAGGTATCACTTTCCCCAACCTCAAGCTCTACTACAGAGCAGTTGTAATTAAGACAGTGTGGTATTGGTATAGAGACAGACCCGTAGACCTATGGAATAGAACTGAGTATCCTGAAACGCACTCACAAATATACAACCACTTAATCTTCGATAAAGGAGCAAAAAATATTAAGTGGAGCAAAGAAAGCCTCTTCAACAAATGGTGCTGGGAAAACTGGGCAGCTACATGTAAAAAATGAACTTAGACCTCCTTCTAACGCCATGCACAAAAGTCAGATCAACATGGATTCTAGATCTCGATATCAGACATGAATCTATAAGGTACATCGAAGAAAACATAGGAGAAACGCTCTACGACATCGAAACGAAAAGTATCTTTAAAGACGATACACCACTGACCAAGCAAATGGAAACAAAGATAAACAAATGGGATTATATAAAATTGAAAAGCTTCTGCACCTCAAAAAGAAACGGTGACCAAGATACAAAGACAATCCACAGAGTGGGAAAGGATATTCACCCAATACCATCTGACAAGGGGTTAATATCCAGGATATAGCAGGCACTGGTAGCACTCCACAAGAAGAAAACAGCCAACCCCATCAAAAAAATGGGGGAGAAGAAATGAACAGAAGCTTCCAAAAAAGAAGAAATTCGAATGGCCAAAAGGCATATGAAAAAGTGCTCTTCATCTTTAATCATCAGGAGATGCAAATCAAAAACAACAATGAGGTACCATCTCACCCCACAGAGACTGGCACACATCCAAAACAGCAAGAACAACCGGTGCTGGCGTGGATGTGGGGAAAAAAGGGACTCTCATCCACTGCTGGTGGGAGTGCCGACTGGTCCAGCCCTTTTGGAAAACAATATGGGCATTCCTCCGAAAGCTAGATATTGAGCTCCCATTTGATCCAGCAATAGCACTCCTGGGAATATACCCTAGAGACCGAGAAACACAGAGCAGAAACACTATCTGTACTTCTTTATTCATCTCTGAGCTATTCACTATAGTTAGAATCTGGAAACAACCTAAATGCCCGAGAACAGAGGACTGGCTAAAGAAACTGTGGTTCATCTACACTATGGAATACTATGCGGCTGTCAGAAAGGATGAAATTATGAAATTTACCTGCAAATGGATGGACATGGAGTCTATCATGCTGAGTGAAATTAGTCAGAAGGAAAAGGACAGATATAGAATGACTGCATTCATTAATAGGATATAGATACCAGTGTTTTAATAAATATGGGAAATGGTAATGGCAGATTAAAACTCACCACTGAATATACACAAAGAGACTTAAGTGATAAACTCTAAATATCTGCAGGGCTAGCCACAATGTGTAAAATAAGAGGGAGAGAGATGCAGAGACAGAGAGAGAGATAGAGAGAGAAAGAGAGGAAACTGGGGTACCTGCTATTAAGGCGGGTGGGGCACGGGAGGGGAGGGGTACATTGGTGGTGGAAATGGGACACTGGTGGAGGGATGGGTGCTAGAATACTGTATTACCAAGGCCAATTATGAACACCTTTGTAATTGTATGTTTCATGGTGGTATAATAAAAAATTTAAAAAAAAAATTCTCTACCAAAAAAACCCCTAGAAACAATAGACGCTTAAAGTAGAGTAGCAGGGTGCAAAATCAATACCCAAAAGTCTGTGGTTTTCCTATATACAAAATAACAAAAGAGAGGAAAGAGACATAAAGAAAATGATCCTATTCGCAATTGTGCCACAGAAAATTAAATACCTAGTAATCAGTTTGACGAACAACATAAACGACCTCTACAAAGAGAATTACAAAACATTACTTCAAGTAATAAAGGAGGACACACGGAAATGGAAATACATTCCCGGCTCATGGATAGGGAGAATCAAGTGGTCAAAATGTTAATACACGCTAGAGCTTTATACAGATTTAATGCCATCCCTATAAGGATACCCATGACATTCTTCAAAGAAATTGACCAAACAGTCCTGAAATTTGCATGGAATAATAAACTCCCATGGATATCTAAGGCAATCCTTGGGAAAAAAGAAGATAGGAGGCATCACCTTTCCCAAATTCAAACTCTACTACAAAGCAGTGGTAATTAAAATAGCATGGTATTGGAATAAAAACAGACCTGTGGACCTATGGAATAGAGTTGAGTGTCCTGAAAACCAACCTCAAATACATGAACAAAAAATATGAAATTGAGCAAGGAAAGCCTCCTTAATCTTTTTTCATGGCCACCTACATGTAAAAAAATGAACTTAGACTTCTAACACTATGTACAAAAATCATATCAAAATGGATTAAAGATCTCAATATCAGACCTGAATCCATAAATTACATTGAAGAAAACATAGGAAAAACCTCCATGATATTGACACTACGGACATCTTCAAAGAATAAACACCTCTAACAAAACAACTAAAAGATAAGATTATCATATGGGACTACATGAAACTAAAAAGCTTCTGCACCTCAAAAAAAAACAATGACCAAGATACAAAGACAGTCCTCAGAATGGGAATCAATATTCACCCAATAGCCCTCTGATAATAATGGGTAAATATCCAGGATATATCAAGCACTGGTAGAACTTTACAAGAAGAAAACAGCCAACCCCATAAAATAATGGGGAGAAGAAATGAACAGAAACTTCGACAAGAAAGAAGTCTGAATGGCCAAAAGATATATTCAAAAATGTTCACTTTTTTCCGCTGCCAGGGGCTTGTGATTGGGGGTGGGCCTAAAGGTTCTGCACGCACCTGGAGTAAAGCAGTGGCAATCAGAGGAATGGCACGGGAAGGTGGCGGAAAATTGTCTAATGACTTATAAGATGATTATTCTGTTAAGGTATTTAAAAATTTAATTGTGTCACTGTTTACTGAATACTTCCAGATACAATATTTTTATTTTAGGTATATCATAGTAAAGTCAGCTGATACACTGAATAAAACAGGTTACGCTTGTAACAATTAGGTTTTTTGTAATTAGTATCTTTATTTGGGCATGAAATAATAAGAATTGCAATTGAAAGGGATGTTTAGATTTTTTAATCAATGGAGAGTTGGGAGGGCACCAGACTATTCACTGGAAATGGAAAATGTAGACTAGGGATATAGTTCATTGGAATAATGCTAGCTTTTGGTGAAAAGACTTAGGGTTTATTCCTAACATTACAATATATAAATAAAAGAAACCAGGAGATTCCCATGTCCAATGTTTCTATTCAGCCTTCTGCAATGAGTTCCCATGAATGGTCTTGGTGACATGATGAACTCCAGATAGTCTCTCACCCTCTTCATTCCATTCTAGGCCATGAGTCCTGATGTGGAGTTCTTCGGCTGATCTTCTAAGTCCTATCTTGGCAATAAAATCACAGACCTATGATCTTGTAGAACGTGTGATCTTTTTTATAGAACCCTTCCAGTACCATGTAGAATTTCACATTTCCTTGTATGTAGATGTTGGTGCGTAGACAGCGAAGATAGAAACTGCAAGCAGTGGGCCAAGCATCTTTTCAAGTTAATCATCCTATCTGGTTTATTAGGCATTCAAATGAATCAATGTTCACGGCCATGTTCGTGTTGACAAGGACACCAATGCCATCAACGCCTCTTTCATCGCATGTTCCGAGGAACAGTTCTTCTCCAGTGTCAAAAATGGCGTGATGCGATTGAGGCCTCCTCATCTCAGTCAGAACAATGATGTCATACTTGATCTTTTGTGCTTGCACCATCAGGTCCTCGATATATGCCTCCTTTGCCAGTGTACAGGCATTGAAAGTACAGACTGTCATTTTAGTCCTTCATTTTGGCAGTTTATTATGGCCCTGAAATTTTATCAGGCCCTCCTTCTTCGTCCCTCTTAGTGCTTCCATATTAAGGGTACTTCAGGGTCAGGAATATGAATATTTTTATTACTGGTATTGGCATATTGAATATGCATCGGACAGCTTGCCAGGCCCCTGCTGTACGGGCGGTATACTCTTAGTAGCTTGCCTAGCTAAGCACTGCCAGGAGTAATTCATGAGTGCAGAGCCAGATGTAACCACTGAGCTTTGCTGAGTGTAATGTCACTCCCCCTGACAAGCAGGACATACCCTTCAGCAGCTCCACGTAGATGGAGGACATATGGCCTGTGCCCCGGTCATTCCACTGGCGGTGGTCCTTGATGAGTGTGGCAAACATGGCGGCGGTAAAGTTGGTAAAGAAAGATTACCACTGGGTGTCCATAATCGTGTCGCCCTGTGGGCTGGGTTCACATAGGAATGGGGGCCTGAGGCGAGGGGCTCCCGATCTCATTAACGCTACACACCGCAGTCTTCCTGCACTGCCCGCATGGCCATTCCAGGGCTTGCCTGTTGGATGGGCTACCCTGGTGGACAGTTCCACAATGAAATTGACCACATCATCTTCAATCGACGGTTTCGCCTGAACGATGTTGCTGTCGTCCCAAAATTCCAAACAGGATTAGAGCACTGTCTTCTCCATGCAAAATTCTGTATCACTGTATCACTGTCTTCCTGTTAGTCATCGATTTGCTCAAGCCGGCACCAGTAACATCTCCATATGTCCTGTCTCATGCAAGTAGAGCCCAAAGGCACCTGCTTGCTCCAGGAACATAAAGAGCCTCAAACCATTCCATCAGGTCATGGGAATGAGGTCTACATTGCTACTGGTATTTGGAATATCAAATACGTCATGGGTAGCTTGCCAGGCTCTGCCATGCAGGTAGCATACTCTTGTAGCCATCTTTAAATCCAGCATTTATTGATGAACCGCGCAGCCGCAGGTGGCTGCACAAGCTGGGCTGTGATAGGCTGGTTTGATGGGTGGAGTTCTGACGAGGGGGAAGTCCGGATGTGGAAAATGGAGGCTCTCATGGATTGGGGATCATCTGGCTTGTTTCGAGGCTCTACTGGGGTGGCAGGCTGGTTCTAGAACCCACCATTCCTCTCGGGCATCTCGTGAGTGGCTAGGCACAGGGAGAGCCAGTAGCAGCTCTGCTCCATGTCTGTGAGTCTGCACACACCTTGAGTAAAGCAGTGGCGATCAGACTAGAAATTGTGCAAAAATTCTACTTCACGGAATGAGGAGAAAAGGCTGAAAAGTTTAAGAAGATAACTCCAAGAATGACCACCAATTGTGAACACTTTGGCACCATTGCGCAACATGGGAAGATAGCATCATTGATAACATCGATGAAGAATACAACCGACTGGTTCAGCACCTCCATGATTGTGTGAAGAATGGCGCGAGAGAGAGAAAGCCACAAAAAGGATGCCTGTCTTCAAAAACTCTAGAGCTCATTGTCCAACATGGCAAGGTGAGAGCCTCAGGCGAGCAAATGCTAACATTGAAGCTTGCCAAGCCATGCAGTGAAGGGATAAAGTAAGACCTCAAAGAGAGAAGAGCAGAAATACTGGAAGATGCCACAGAAGTCGGGAAAAGCACTTTGCAATGGTGGCCTGTTCTTCGTCAACTATAATAACAAGATGACTGCCCTCCAACGTCCTGATGGATCTATCACATCTTCCGGAAAGGCAATGAAGAAGATTAACCGTGAATTCTTTTCTGATCTCTTTGATAGCCACATCCACCTGCCCACATGCCAAATTCCACAGGATGGACATGTTGTTCCCTACATTCTCCCTTCTGAATTCCAACATGCCAATTCGTCGGTAAAGAAGAGAAGAGCACCAGTCCCAGACAAAGTCAGACCTGAACACCTGAAAAATCTGCCTTCAGTACTCATCAATACACTGGTTCATCTCTTCATATGTGACCTGTCTGAATGCAAGGTGCCCTCCCAATGGAAAACCAGCAGGAGAGTTCTACTGTTCAAGAATGAGACAATCACGACATTGGTAACTATCGCCCCATCTGCCTGCTGTCTGACATCTATAAGCTGTTCACTTGAGTCATCATGAAAAGGATTTGCAAAAAATCAGATGAAGGACAACCATGTGAGCAAGCTGGCTTCTGAAAAGGATTCAGCACAATCGACCATATCCACATGGTAACCAAACACATCGAGGTTTGTAAGGAGTTCAAGATGCTGCTCTGTCTTACGTTCATTGATTTAAAGAAAGCCTTTGATTCTGTGGATACCCAAGCATTCATCGAAGCCCTAGCCAAACATTGCTTTCAAACCCAATACATCAAGACCCTTCGGGAGCTGTATTATAGATTCAGCACCAGGATCTCACCGTTCTACAAAGAAGTAATCATTGATGTCAAAAGAGGTGTTCAGCAGGGTGATACCATTTCACCAAAACTCTTCAGCACCACACTCGAGAACATCATGTGACAATTAGAATGGGAAGGAATGGGAGTGAAGATAGAAGGTCAGTCGGCAACTACACCACCTCCGCTTCGCTGATGGCATCGTTCTAATAACACGGAACATTAGTCAAGCAGCACAAATGCTGGCTGACTTCGACCGAGAATGTGGAAAGATAGGTCTACAGATGCATCTTTACAAAACTATGTTTATGAGAACTGAACTAGTTCCAGAGGCTCCCATTCATGCTCAATGAAACAAACATTTCTGAATGCAGCAGTTATGTGTATCTAGGTTGAAACCTCTACTAATGACCTAATACCTGAGCTGCGCAGAAGGAAGAGACCAGCATGGAATGCCTTCAAAGGCATTGAGAAATAGCAAAAAAGTCAAAGAACCCCCGGCTCCCGGCACATCTCTTTGACTCCACTGTTCTCCTGCATTAACATATGCCTCAGATACCTGGGCCCTATGAAAGCAGGATGAGAATGCTATTTGAGTTTCCCAAAGATGAATTGAAAGAGCTTGCTTGGAATATCATGCCTTACTCAAGTGAGAGAAGGAATCTGGAGCTCCGACCTCTTTCGCTGTTCCAGAGTCAGGGACACTGTCTTGTTTGCCAAGGCATCGAAAATTATATGGTCTGGACATGTAATGCGATTTGGAGATGACTGCTGGACTAGAGGTGTTAGCAACTGGATCCCAAGGGATGTCAAAACATCACATGGCCATCCACCTACAAGATATTAAATTTCTTCATCAAGAGCCTGAACGAACGGTTTGAGGCTTTTCATTTTCCTGAAGCAACCAGATGCCATTGGGCTACACTGGCATTGATAGGGTCAAATGGAGATGTTACTGGTACCTGCTCAAGTAAATCGATGAATAACGGGATGTCAAGTGATCAAGAAATAAAAGATACATGTGAAACAGGAGGACATACAGTTCTTGTATGACAGGCCTAGCTAGCTTGAGAGGTTTGCTGTTTTATTCACTCACAGTTTAATTTGTTTACATGTACTTAAGCCAGGGTTCATGCTAATGAGATCTCTCTTCCGTGTGAACACTGTTGGAGGGTTTGGCAGTTACAGAGTAATTTTGTCTCTGAGTCAGTAACTTTGGAAACATTACTATAATATCTACTATGATTTCAATACTATCTAGATTGGGCACAGTCTGCCTTTATACCCACTGGCCCAAGTATTGGACAGAATTTATCAAGAGGCTACCACCCTGGCTACTCTGAGAATATCTTTTAATGTTAAGAAGGTTCATTCTCGTTTGCCCTCAAGTAGGCGACATTACCCTTTGAGTAAACAGAGGACAAACACTCAGAATCGCCTTGGTAGGGAATAGAAAATAGACAAAACTTTTGATACCATCTAGATTACATGAAACCTATGAAATTATGGTTCACTTCTTCCCAGGAATATACATTCATTGATATTTATTTCTTTATACCAGCTCTCTCACTCTCTCCAGTGTTTTGATACAGAGATAATCTCAGAGAAAGAGATTTGTCCCTGGTAACCATTTGTTTAGACCTGATACAAGGTCTACACCTAGAAGCCGATTTGTTAATCTTTGTTGACAAGCCCCTCCCTGAAGTATAGGATTACTTTTGGATATATTATGGGACTGACTTGAGGTATGAGGATCCACTTTGGTGTGAAACTTAGGCCTTTGTGCATGGTCTAAGTTCTGACCAAGAGCTAGAGGTCTGGGGGAATCCCATTACTTTGGATTGTAGCTGTGGAGCTTGTTTTAGTAAAAGCCTTTTAGAACTGCACTGGACTCCTGATTTTTTATCCATTCCCTGCCAGTTTCTGAGGTAGAAGATTACTGGTTTCCTGATATTGTTGGGGACCCCAGTGTCTCCCTGACATAATGGTATAAGGGAGAAATAAGGAGCAAGGAATTAAGATTCATCAAGAAGTTGAGATTCAGTACTCAAACTCAGTTAAAAGCAAGGGCAAAATCATAAATTTGGTCTCAGTCACAATAGAGAAAGTTTATATATTTTAGGATTAGATGATATTGCTCACTAAGTGTATGCTCAGTGGGAAGAGAAGTATGCCAGGGAGAAAGTCATGGCAATTATATATTGAAGGGACTGGAAGAGAGGATTTTATGCTATGAGATTTCTCTTAGAAGTAGTAGTAGCAATAATAGCAGCAACAGAAAGCAATTTAGAATTACCTAGAGGGGAGAATTTTAGGACATAGTGGTCAATGATTAAAAGAAAGTAGAAGCTAGGTCAATAATATGAAACATAATGAAACAAAAATAAATAAACTCTAAATAATGTATCATTTCTTTGGACAAGACTATTTTATAAATATTTTATTATACCACTGTTATATATGACTACAAGCTGTTCATGTTTGAGTTTTGGTTCTACAGTGTTCCAATACCCATCCCTCCCCACCCGTGCCCATCTCCCATCACCAATGTATCCACTTCCCTCCACCTTTCCCCAGCCTGCCTCCATGGCAAGTTATTTATCTCCTTTCTCTATCTCCTAGCTCTCTCCTTCTCACTTCCCTCTCTTACACATTATGAATTGAGATTGGTTCCACTAGTTTGATGTACCATGTAGCCGCAAGTGGAGCGCGACTTGGGGAGGCCAGATGACAGCTCTCCCTGTGCATCTGAGTCTCTGCATGGTGGCCGAGAGCCCCGAGGCAGTTTGTGGATGGGGCCACCAGGCCTCTGGGATGAGTCAGAGAGGGGATGGGGACCCCAGTCCATCTCCAGGAATGCCTGATGACTTCCGCTTGAGAGCTGCCTACCTGGACTTGAACTCGGCTGTTCTGCTCAGCTGGACTTGAGATCGCGTTTCTCTTGTGTGGGTTCTAATGAGCTATGGGGTCCAGACCATGATAATGGTGGCTATTACGTTGAACGAGTCTCATCCGACTGCTTCTGAGGCCATACAGAGGTAACGGGCCAACACACAAAACCCATCTTGCCTATTGAAACTCCCACATTTTTGAATCACTTTTATCACTTTTCTTCCGTTGATCATTGATTTGCTAGAGCGGGCACCAGTAATATCTCCATATGCCTGTCATATGCTAGTGTAGCCCAGGGGCATCTGCTCGCACGAGGAAAATAAAGAGCCTCAAACCATACCATCAGGTCATGGGAATGAGATCTATAATTGTTACTGGTATTTGGCATATCAAATATGTAACAGGTAGCTTGCCAGGCACCTATTCTGTGTCTGTATCACTGATAGTGATACAGACATAGAATATCTTTAAGGAAGTTCTATTCTGTTTATTTTTGGACCACATTCAGCTGTGCTCAGGCCTTAGTCCTGTTGGGATTCTGGGAACCATATGATATGTAGGAGATTTAACCCAGTTCAGTCCATATAAGGCAAGGGTCTTACACATTGCACTATCTCTGTAATCCCCTAATCAAAGTAATTTCTAAAAATCATAGGCTTTTATAATGACAATATATAGGAAGTACAAAAACATACCATATGGCAATCCTATTAAAAGTGTCTGCTCAGTGCCAGTGAGCCATTAAGAACTGAACATTTTGGATAATTTTCCTATGTTTTGTGTCAAAAAGGAATTCCATTGAGTCCGCCAAAAATTTGGTTTGAAACCGTGTCTTTGTCACTTCCCTTTGGCAGGTCACTTTTCACCTCTTCTCTTAAGAATTCTGTGATTAAGGTGGAGCTAGTAACACAATCATATCTCATAGGGAGAATTTTGAAATATAATATTCAACAAGCACATGACATACATGAAGTACTTATTTCACAGTAGTTCATATTCTCATTCTGAGTTTATGTATTAAATTTATCTAGATAGCTAGCTGTGAACTTTCATGTCCACATGGATCTATTTATATATTTATTGATTTGTGAAGAAAACTTTGAATCTCTGATATAAGCATGAGGAGGCCATTCTAAGAGTCTCTGACCCTTGGAAAATGATTTCGTAAAAGATATTTAATCCAAGGTGTGATAAAGTACTATTATAGAGCATATATGATACAACAGAACTTAGAGGTTTCTTAGATAAGATATCTAAGTTTAGCGCAGCTTATTTCCAGGATAGAGAAAAAAAAGAGATTTGCCACAAGGGGATACAGCATAAAGTCTGATTTCTCTTTCTTGAAATATTAATACTTAATTCCGCCCAACAGTTTATGAGTTCCTTAGACAAAAAGATACTGTCTGGATCATAAAAATCTGTACTGTTGCCATGAATATAGCTCAAATTATTTATTCTGATAGACTGGGGAGCATGTAACAATATTTTATATAATCATGTTAGGGGAATTATTTACAGCAAAGTTCTTTAAATGCAAGGTAATGCAGTTAATACGGAAAGAGTAAATACACACTATTTAAGAAAGCTTCACTTTATTAAAAATCAAGAGATTTTTGGGGTCGGAGTGAGAGCCCAGCGGGTAGGACATTTGCCTTGCATGCGGTCAGCCTGTTCCGGCCCGGGTTCGAACTCCGGCATCTCATATGGTCCCCCCAAGCACTGCCAGGAGTAATTCCTGAGTGCAGAGCCAGGAGTAACCCCTGAGCATCCCCGGGTGTAACCCAAAAAGCAAAAAACAAACAAACAAACAAATAAATAAATAAATAAATAAAGATCAAGAGATTTCAAGATGCATGGCATTTGGTTTTCCGAGATTACAATGCATGATAGAATCCAAAGGATTTTTTTAAATTTCACTATCACTAACACTATCTTCCCGCTCATCATCGATTTGCTCGAGTGGGCACCAGTAACATCTCCATATGTCCTGTCTCATGCTAGTAGAGCCTCATGAGAGGCTGCGCACAGGGAGAATTGTTAGCAGCTCTGCCCCATGTCTGTGAGTCTCTCTTTTTTTAAATTCTATTGTTTAGATTACTGGTTTTTTGGTTTATCAAATAGGACACAGGTAGCTTGCCAGGTTCTGCCATGCAGATACTCTCAGTAGTAGGCTCTCGTCTCGTGCATTTAATGATGAAATGGGCAGAGCAATGGGGAGAGATTGGTTTTCTTTTTGGGTGGAGCTCTGATGAGCTGTGGAGTCCGGATGTTGAAAATGGCAGCCTTCATGGTATGGGGTTCCTCTGGCTTCCTTTGGCTTCTTGCAACGCTCTGTTGGGAGGGAGGGCCAGGGCTAGAACTCCCCTTCCCTCCCAGGTGCCTCATGATCAGCTGAGCACAGGCAGAACCAGTAGCAGCTCTGCCCGTGTGTCTGATCATGTTTAATGATCATGTTTAATGGGGACTGCAGGGGGTTCCCAACAATATGGAAACAAATTCCCTTCTATCTCCAAAACGGGCAGGGAATGGATGAAAACTCAGTTTTTCGGTACATTTTTAAAAGTATTTACTGTCACAGTTTCTGATATACAATCCAAGAACAGGAAAAACCCCAGACTCTGGGTTCCCAGCTAGGCCCTGGCCACGTGTAGGCCAAGATGGCTGGTCCCTACGTGTTGTAGCCCAACAGAGAACAGAGAGGACAGACAGGGGAAAATGCCAAGAGAATTCAAAATGGCAAAAAGGCCCCTTCTTTTCTTAGCTTCTTTTATAGACAGAAGCCAGCCAAAATCTTACAGCCCAGCCCATTGTGAGTTGGGCTATCTAGAGTTGAAGCCAGGTAAATGACTCTTTTGAAATGTAAATCTTTGATGGGCCTTTGGCTCAAGCTTCACAAAAGCCAGAGGTGATTTCCAGAGGTAAAATCTCCCCAGTAGAGAGAGGAAGGGCTGCATCTCTGAACCAGAAAGCAGTTCAGAGCATAATTTGTAGGAAATGGCATTAATAGTTTTTACCATGAATGTATAGCTAGAAGAATCCAGACACTGAATCCCACTAAGACCTAAAATCCATGTGAATAATTCACTTTGACACTACCTTTAGAGTCAGAGACACATTAGTTTGCCTAGAGGCACACTGGCATGTCTCTAAACTAGGAGAATTGATTACATTATGGTTGATCCAATGAGGCCAAGTACTCTTGGGGTATCTACATGTCTGTCTCACATGGGGACCCATGGGAACAGAATATTGATCTGGGACAAGAGAGATTCATGATGAAAATATTTATGCCGTATACAATTATGAAATCAGTCCAATTCTGCCTGTATTCCCATTGTGTCTGCTCCGGAGATTCCTCAAAAGCAGGAACCCGCTCTCCACATAAGCTAAGTGTAGCTGGAGGCTAATGCTCAGTAGGGTGTGTCACCTAACATCTGAGATTATTATAGACCTCATTCCCATGACCTGAAGGAATGGTCTGAGGCTGTTAGTGTTCCTGGAGCGAGCAGACGTCCTTTGGCTACACCAGCATGCAACAGGACATTTGGAGATGTTACTGGTGCTCACTTGAGCAAATCGATGAACAATGGGAAGACAAGTGATACAAATGACAAGTGATTGTTTGGATTAGCGAACTTGTTCAACCCCATGCTACGGTTACAGTTTTGCTGAAATATTCAATACTCCAACTCCATCTTCGAGGAAAGACCTAAAGCAACTTGATTACAGAACTATTAAATGATGAAAATTAGAAGTCCTCTTTTTCTATATGTGATAACTACATAATTTTACCTTTAATAAAAGATTAAGAAATATTCCCATGAAGTAAGTTATCCAAAGAACACCTTCTAAAGGAAACACCAACCTGAATGACACTGCATTAAGAGCATCATTACTGTTTAAACTTCATCATCAATATAATCTCTAGTTGTATTTATCTTATTACAGCAAAAGCATTTCTTCTTCTGAAGGAGTCCTTTGAATTCATTCAGATATTTTTCTCTGCTTCTGATGTAGAGTAATGATCATGTTTAATGTTACGGGACTATTATTTATAACATAAATATAATTGATCTTACTTAGAGGCCATTGTAGCTACGATTAATTACAATTCTTAACAGAGTCTTCTATAAAATGAGCATATATTCTATTCATCTGTCTTGTATTAAGAAGTTTAAATGACATTGTGCATACATATGCATACATCATAGGGAGTGTGCTCTCTATAATGATCAAATAATTATTCCATCTAGAAAGAGAATGATGAATCAGATGCAGAATAAAATCAAAATCTTCTTCCCACTGCCCCTTTCTGTAAAAAAACAAAATGGGCATTTTTTACCTATAAGTTTTATGATTATTTCCCTTAAAAACTTTTGAGGTAGGTTAGAGGAGTGTCTGACCAGGTTGCACTGGATTTTAATATCTGCTGTCAGTCCAGGCATACCCGAAGAAGAAACTTCTACTTTGCTGTCAGTAAGTCACTTTTATGCAAAGCCTTTTTGGTGCAATTTATTCAACTCAAGGAATATGACCTCTGTAACAGTTCCTGGAAATATCAGAAGTTTATATATGGGAATGGGAGTGAGAGGGACTAGTTATCAGAATGAACTGGTGCTTGGACATTTGTGAATATTCTTATAGTGCTTTTACTGTAAACGTGTTTCATTCATGTTAAGACAGTTGAAACAGTTTGATAAATTTCTTTTTGGCTCTGGTCTCAGATACTGTGTTCATGAGCTGATTAGTTAGTGCCTAGAATGGATTTACAAGAGTAGCAAATCCACTGAGACAGCTTTTTGCAAAGGGAATTCATGATGGTGTAATACAATGATTAACCCTAAGCACCCAACAAGCTGTTATCCATAGCATAACTTCTTCAAAGCCAAGAAAATCAGAAAATAGAAAGCAAATATTTTCTGTGTCTAAATTTGTCCACTCTCAAAATAGCACATCTGTTTGCCTTTAAGTATAACTGCATTATTGCCAATTGAAATTTGGAGCCATATTTGAATGTTGGCTCTGCCACCTAACAGTTGAGTAACTCTGAGTAAACCAGTTAACCTCTCTTAATTTCACTCCTATCAGAAAAAATTAAGTGTTAATTATTGCATATCAGGTTTGTTGTGAATTTACATGTAGAAATATCTCATAGTTGACAATTGATGCATATTTACTCACATTCTTTCACTGAGTATAAAGGTTTCAATTATAAATTGCTACCAATCCTAGCACAAGATATCACTTGTCACTTGTTACTTGTCCTCCCGTTGTTCATCAATTTGCTCGGAGTGGGTGTCAGAAAGTCACTTTTATGCAAAGCCTTTAAAAGGGTGCCAGTAACATCTCCATTCATTGAGAATGAGGTCTGTTATTGTTACTGTTTTTGGCATATCAAATACACCATGGGTAGATTGCCAGGCTCTTCCATGGCTCTGAGTTCATCCCAAGGGGCCCAGTCTTTTCTATGAAAGACCATCAACCATTGAGGGCCCCACGGGGCAGAGCCCTGGGTGTAGAAAAGCCTGTCTCTTGTCTGCCACCTGCCAACACAGCCGGGCACCACAACCACACCTGCAACATTTCAAGGGGCAGAAGCATAAGATATATAGTACAAAAAAGATACATGGAGTCCAACTTGGCTGTCCTATGCAGTATGCCAAAAATGACCTTCTAAATTTCAAAGCCCTGCGTGTTTTTGGATTCCCAGAGTATATTCCCAGGAATTGTATGGCTGGGTCAAGTGGGAGTTCAATTTCTAGTCTTTGGAGGAATGTCCATATTGTTTTCCAAAAAGGCTGTACCAGTTGACATTCCGACCAACAGTGAATGAGTGTCCCCTTTTCTCCGCATTCATGCCAGCACTTGTTGTTCTTGCTTTTTTTGGATATGTGCCAGTCTCTGTGGTGTGAAATGATAGCTCATTGTTGTTTTGATTTGCATCTCTCTGATGATTAATGATGATGAGCATTTTTTCATATGTCACAATAGCCAGAATCTGGAAACAACCAGAGTGCCCGAAAATTGATGACTGGATAAAGAAACTTTGGTACATCTACACAATGGAATACTATGCAGCTGTTAGGAAAAATAAGTTATGAAATTTGCCTATAAATGGATGGACATGGAGAGGATCATGGTGAGTGAAATTAGCCAGAAGCAGAGAGACAGATATAGAATGACTGCATTTATTTGCATAGCATAAATATATATATATACATATTTATACATATTATGATACCAATATCCAAGGACAAGCAAAATGTGGATCAGGAGGTCTTGCTAAAGGTTGAAACTACCACAAATGTGTGGGAGCAGAGGTTGCGAATACAGAGAAAAGAACAGTGGACCAATGATTGTTGAAAGTCTATTACAATCCACAAAATGTAAGAGAGGGAAGAGAGAGAGAGAAAAAGAAAGAAAGAAAGGAGATGGAGAACCTGCCACGGAGGCATACTGGGGAGGGTGGAGGGTATTGGGGACATTGGTGGTGGGAGGTGGGCACTGGTGGAGGGATGGGTGATGGAACACTGTATGGCTTTAAACCCAAACATGAACATTTTTTGTAATTGTCAAAAATAAAAAAATAAAAAAATGAAATTTTAAGAAAGCTGTAAAAAAATAAATAAATTTCTAAACTCCTCTCCATCAACTTGCTAATTCTAGTTTTCTCAGCAGAATACAATCTGCTACCACATAATCATCCAATGATGCTATCTCAATGACTTAGTATTCTTTTGATTTTGATTTTTTGGGTCAGACCCGGCAATGCTCAGGGGTTTCTCTTGGCTCTGCACTCAGAAATTACTCCTGGTGGTGCTCGATGGACCATATGGGATGCTGGGGATCGAACCAGGACTGGCATGGCAGACTGCATGCAAGGCAAACACCCTACCTCCTGAACTATCACTCCAGCCCCAATGACTTAGTATTCTTTGGGGGCTCTTATGTGGTATTGATCTCTGAAGAGATAGGGAAGATATTTGAGCAGACTTGTTTTAAGACACTCTTTGCGTGTGCAGCACGATGCCTTTCAAAAGGTCTTTCCCCTGATGTCACTGAATAACTAGTTTTCTGGAACTCCTCTACAAATTCTTTTGCTCTTGAAGTAATTTAGACTTCTGATGGATGACAGGCCTAGCTGGCTTCGGAGCTTTGCTGTTTTGCTACTCACAGTTTAATCTATTTAAATGTTCTTAAGCCAGAGTTCATATTAATGAGATATATCTTTTATGAAAACACTGATATAAGGTGTGGCAGTTAAAGAAGTCACCTTGACTCTGAATGAGTAACTTATGACTTACTATTATACATCTACTCAGAATTCTATGTTTACCAGGGAGACTACCACCCTGGCTATGTTGAGACTAACGTTTACGATTATAAGTAGAATCATACTAGTTTGCCTTCTAGCAGGCAAGTGTGACCCTTTCAGTGTACAGAGGACAAGATACTCAGAATCACCTTGGTGCAAATAATAAATAAGAAGAACCTTATGGATACCATCTAGATTACATGGAGCCCATGAAATTAAGATGTATCAGCCCCTCTCTCTCAATGTTTTACATAAGAGATAATCTCTGAAGAATGGATTAGTCCTTGGCATAACCCTTTATTTATACCTACAATAGGGTGTGGCACCACCCTTCTACATTCTTCTACTATCCAGAAGCCATTTAGGGTTCTTTATTGACAAGACCATCCCTAAAGTTAGGATTACTTTGGTGTCTATAAGGGGAGTAAATTTAGGTACTCACCCCTTTTTGGTGGGACTCTCTCTTGGGTGAGATCCTCTCCTTTGTGGGAATCCTCTGGTAGGACCCTCTTTTTATAGGACTCTCTGGTGGGATCCTCTTTAGTGGGAGACTTGGGCCTCTGTGTATGGTCTAAGTTCTGATAAGAGCTAAGGTCTTCCATTATATTGGATTGCGGTTATAGAGCTTTACATACTATTAAAAGCCTTTTTGGAACTGCACCAGACTTGTGAGTTTTCCATTCCTTAGTGGCTTTGGAGGTAGAAGAGAAATTCTGTCCTGGTACTCTTGGGGACCCCAGTGGCTCCCCCAACAGACTTCCAAATCATGTTGCTTAGAGAGATGGAGAACAAAGAAAATATTTGATATGCTATGAAATTAAATTGAGGTAATAATTTCTCATTGTTGGGAACACTCTTTATAAAGTTAAGATGCCCTAAACGCTGACTGGATTGATTTATTTAGTAGCTCCTACTTATTTTTTGCTTAATTTGTGCCCTGGAGCCACTGGGATTCCCAACAATAACAGAGAATGAGTTCCTTTTTACTTCAAGGACTGGCAATAGACATACAAACTACGAATTCAACACAGTTCCAAAAGGCTTTTTCACTTATCACTTGTCTTCATGTTGTTCATTGATTTGCTCAAGCAGGCACCAGTAACATCTCCATAAGTTCTAGCATGTCCTACTGTAGCCAAAGGGCATCTTCTTGCTCCAGGAACACGAAAAGCCTCATACCATTCCCTTCAGGTGATGGGAATGAGGTCCATAATTTTACTGGTGTTTGGCATATCAAATACTGTCGGGGATGCTGCTGGGGTCCCCGACAGTATCAGGACAGAAGTTCTCATTTACCTCCGAGGACGCCGGGGAGTGGATGAAAACTCACAAGTCTGGCTCAGTTCCAGAAAGGCTTTTAATAGTACCAAAGCTCTTTCACAGCAATCCAATATAAGGAAAGAACTCTAGCTCTGGTCAGAACTTAGGCCATACAAAAGAGCCTAAGTCTCCCACCAAAGAGAGAGGATCTCACTCGAGAGGAGTCCTACCCAAAGGAAGGGACAAAAAGGCCAAGTGGCCTCAAGTCAGTCCCCTAATATACACCAAAGTAATCCTATCTGTGACAGGGGAGGGTCGTGTCAACAAAGAACCCTAAACAAATTGTAGAAGGGCAGTGTCACACCCTAATACAGGTATTAGGGAAGGTTATGCCAATGAATAATCCTTTCTAATGAGATTATCTCTTATGTAAAACACTAGAGAGTGAGAGAGAGCTGGTATAACATAATACATTTTAATTTCATGAACTTCATGTAAGCTAGATGGTACCCACAAGGTCCTTCTTATTTATTATCTGCACCAGGGTGATTGATTCTGAGTATCTTGTTCTCCTTATACTGAAAGGGTCACACTCGCCTACATGAGGACAAACTAGTATGATCCTGCCTATAATCTTCCTATAGTCTCAATGTAGCCAGGGTGGTAGTGTCCTGGCAAATTCTAGCTCTCCTACTCTGGGTGCAGTGGGTATAAAGTGGTGCGGTGCCCAGTCTAGAAAACATAGAAGTCTTAGTAGATGTATAATAAGTCAGAAGTTATTCAGAGTCAAGGTGACTTCTGTAACTGCCACACCCTCTATCAGTGTTTACATAGAAGAGAGATCTCATTAGAATAAACCTTGACTTAAGAGTATGGAAGTAAATTAAGCGGTGAGTGGATAAAACAACAATGCTCCCAGACTAGCTAAACCTGTCATCAACAAAATAGGACATGGTTACTTGCCAAGCTCTGCTGTGAGGGTGGTATACTCTCAGTATTACTCTCATCTCGTGCATTTACTGATGAACTGCAACAGGGAGAGAGCGGCTTTTCTCTTGGGTGGAGCTCTGATGAGTTGAACAAGGAGTCTGGATGCTGAAAATGACTGCCCTCATGTGTGGGGCGTTCCTCTGGCTTCTTGCGAAGCTCTATTGGGATGATGGGCCAGGGCTAGAACCCACCTTTCCTCCTGGATACCTCATGATCAGCTGAGCACAGGGAGAGCCGAGTCCAAAAGGCATTACTTATGAACAAAAATTAAACAAGCTCTTCTACTATAATCCAGTAATGGGAATTCCCAGACTTCTAGCTCCTACCCAGATCTCTACCATGTTTACAAACCCAGGTTCCCAACCAAAATTGATGGCTTTTCCCCAAGTAAGCCATATATGTATATATATATATATATATATATATATATATATATATATATATGCCCAAAAGCCTAAATCCTATTTTCAGGGTGGGTTGCATCAACAAAGATGAATAAACAAGATTTTAGGTTTAGATATTAGGTGGTTCAGGTGTAAACAAATTGGAAAGCAAGGGCCTAGTCTCTTCCTCTAAGTTTATCCCTTATGTCAAACACACTGGAGTGAGGGGCCTGGTATGAAGAAAGATATCTAATTGATACATATTCATGGGGAAAATTACATCAAAATTTCAGGCCACAGAAATCATGCAATCTAGATGATACCCACAAAGTCCTTCTTCATTCTACTCTGCACCAGGGTACATTTGAGTGTTCTGTCCTCTGCTTATTGAAGGGGTCATGCTTGTTTGTCTGAGGGCAAAGTAGCATGGTCCCTCCTTTGATCTTGGTAGAGTTAATAAACAGTAGTCTCAATTTAGCCAGGGTAGTCTCCTTCTAGTAAATTTTAATTGCCTCACCTTGGACCCATGGGTGTTAAGAGGAATTATTCCCAAACTAGGTAGGATTGAAATCATAGTAGAAATGATATTTGAAGAGTTTTTAATTCAGACGCAAACTGACTCCTGTAACTGCCACACCCTCTATCAGTGATTGCACAAAGAGATCTCATCAGTATGAAACCTGGCTTAAAGACATGAAAATAGCTTAAAGTATAAGTAGCTTAAGCAGCAAAGATCAAAAGTTAGCTAGGGGATGTCATCCAACAAATTTATTTTCATACTGCTGTATTGTTATTAATTTTGGAGATTTTTGTTTTAGGAACTAAGTTCTTTTAAGAGAGGCATATGTAGCAGTGCTCAGTGCAATATTCCCAGAGTAATGTTCCTACAGATATCTGGGAAGTAGTTAGTGGTTGCAATACTGAAGATGAATCCAGGGGTCCCTCATAAAAAGCATGTACTCCTGAATTTCACCTTCTTTATAGTCTAAGATTTTCTGTCTTGAATTTGTAATACTTAGCAGATTACATAAAATCTGCCATAGCTAGTATGAATTAAGGCAAGTAGCATTTGTTAGGTGCTCAGGCCATATGTGTTAAGTGAAATTATAGATTAATTAGATAGAAAACATTGTGTAAAACAATTTATGGATGTTTTAGCAAGCACTTCATTTCTTCATCCTCCAGTCTCCAATTATTTGTCAAAGTGTAGAGACTGGAAATAATCTCAGATGACTTAACAATGCGTATCCTTGACACAAATGTGACACAATATATTTTTGTCATTACACAAATATAAATTCACAAATCTGATGGTGAGGTCAATATACACCTAGGTTGTATGGAATGCTATTTCCTTTATGGTTCATAGTAGAATGAAACACATTTAAATGGCATTAAGTGATCACACGTATGGTTGTATAACTTTCTTATTTATTTTTAAAACAACTAATTATGGCAAAAGTTCTAACACGCCATCTACACTTACTTATCCCATGTTCAATTTTACTATGTTTTTAATGTCACGAAAAAGAAAAGAAATAACTAAATCCCAAATACTTGTCACAATGCACTGTGTGTGCTTTTATCTTTTGGCCTCTCCAGAATTATTCCTCTGTCTAGATGTATTATTTTATAAGACTATTTTGCAATGCCAACCTCACTAAGAATGATTGTGCACAGATATTGAGCATTCTTATTTCTAGTCTTGTGGAAATATCTTCATATTGAATGATATTGATTAAAAGGGTATGACCATAAGTATATCGAGAACAGTAAATGAAATAATTTAACATATGAGGCAATAAGTACCATGTTTGTAACATAATAAATCTTTATTTATTATGTTATAAAAATGCAGTTACACAGGTCAGAGCAACTACCAGCTCTCCCTGTTGTGCTCCCTGCATTCCACTGACCACGAGGGCTCAAGAATGGAGAACGACTTATGGCCAGTGCCAACTATCCCAATAGAGCCTCAGAAGAATTCAGAGGAGCCCCCACAGCATGTTGGGAGCTATTTTCATCATTCAGACTTCACAGCGTATCAGAACTCCACCCAAGAGACTAAGCCAATCTCAAGCTCATCTTGTCAAAGACCCATCCTACAGAAACCCTCCATTCAGAGGAAAGTATTTCAAACCTAGATACACCAGGCAGAACAGATAACAGCTGTCCCCATTGTAAGTTGGATTTATTTCCAAATTACCAAGAATATTCCACCCATCCCTCTCAGAGAGCCCAGCAAGCTACTAAGAGTATACAGCCACATGTCAGAGCCTGGCAAGCTGTTCGATGAGTATTTCATATGTCAAAACCAGTAATAGCAATGTTTCTATTTCTGACCCTGAAAGAACCCTTAACATGGCAGCACTAAGAAGAAATGGACAAGAGTGGCTGATAAAATCTCAGGGCCAAATTATGCTGCCAAAACAAAGAAGGACTAAAATGACTGTCTGTAATTTCAAAGCACGTACACTGGCAAGGGAAGCATATCAAGGACCTGATGATGCAAGCGCGAATGATCAAGTACGAGACTTTGGACGGATCCAGATGAGAAGGCATTAATTGCATCTTACCATTTTTGACACCTGAGAAGAACTGTTCCTCGTAACATGCGAAGAAAGAGGTGTTGGTGGTATCGGTGTCCTTGTAAACACCAAACTGAGGTGAGCATTGTTTCATTTGATTGACTAACAAACCAAATAGGATGATTCCACTTGAAGAGATGTGGCCTTTTGTCAGCAGTTTCTGTTTTCATTGTCTACGCACCAACATCCATATACAAGGAAGAAAAAATTGAGTAATTCTACATGGAACTGGAGTTCTGTTGCAGGACACCTAAAAGCCTAAAAGCCACTGCATCTGCCCTGGATTGCCTCCTGTAGGTCACTTCATAGATGGGGAGGTAGTTTAAATGTGGCAGTTTATCTGACCGTGTATTCTGTACTGGCTGGTATATTCTCTCATGCTACCACAATCATCGTGGGACTAGCTTGATCTTACCAGCATATTTGCCTGGCCACATTGGATCTCTAAGTAATTAGACCAGAGAGAAATGCTGTTTGCCTCGAAGCAAGCAAGCATGTCTCCCTGATAACTCAAAGGCAACTAAAATACAAAACTACCGTGAAGTAGAGGAGACTCTTGTGAAGGCTTGGAGAAATATTTAACTGGCATTAGTATTAGTCTTTGGTACAGAGGCATGCCATCCCAGAACCCCCTTCTCTACACTTATAAAGGCATTTCCAGGCAGATCTTGGCTCAAAACATTAGCACATAAAAGGGCCTAGGTGAGGTGCTGGGAGTAATTACCTGAGGGCATTTGACACTCTCTGCTTCCCATAATAGTGGGAGGTCTGAGTTGCGGGGTATAAAACTAGGCTGCTTCCTCTCTGTGTCTCTCTCTTTTTGGGCTCTCTTTTGGGGCTTGCACTCTTCTTGGGAGTCTTGTGTTTGTCTCCCTCTCTACAGGGCCTTTACATGTGGTGGCCACCATCTTGGCCTACACATGGCTGGGGTTCTAGCCGGGAATCCTAAGCACAGGGTTTTTCCTATTGCTGATTTGCATGCCTGAACCTGTGATAAGTAAAGCATTTTAAAACTGCATCCGATTCCTGAGTCTTCATCCATTCCCCCACCGGCCCGGAGGTAGAAGGGAACCCCGCTTGCCAGCACTGTCAGGTACCCTGGTGGTGTTCCCCGACAGAGTTATATAAAGAAGATCACATCTTCTACAAGATCATAGTCGGTGATTTAATGCCAAGATAGGACAGAGAAAATAGACCAAAGAACTCCACATCTGGACCCATGGACTAGAATGGAATGAACAGGGTGAGAGACTGAGTTCATCATTTTCACTAAGACCATTCATGGGAACTCACAATTCCAGAAGGATGAATTGAAACGTTGGACATGGGAATCTCCTGATGGACAGTTCCACAATGAAATTGACCACATCTTATTCAATCGATGGTTTTGCCTGACTGATGCTGCTGTTGTCCCAAGATTCCAAACAGGATCAGACCACTGTCTTGTTCATGCAAAATTCTTCCTCATGCAACTGAGAGAAAAGGCTGCAAAGTTTAAGAAGAGAACTCCAAGAATGACTACCAACTGGGAACTTGTTGGCACCATTGCAGCAACATGGGGAAGATGCCATCATTGATGACATCAATGAAGAATACAACCAACTGTATCAGCACCTCCATGATTGTTCAAAGAACGCTGAGAGAGAAATCACAAAAAGAACGCCTGTCTTTAAAATCTCTCAAGATCAATGTGCAAGGTGCTAGCCTCAAGAAACCAAGTGCTAATGATCAAGCTCACAAAGCAGTGCAGAGAAGCAATAAAAGAAGACCTCAAAGGGAGAAGAGCAGAAATAGTGGCTGATGCAGTAGAAGCAATCACAATGCCGCCTGTCATTTGCCAACTATCAGACCAAGATGACTCCCCTCCGACGCCCATATAGATCTATCACATCTTCCAGAAAGGCAATGGAGAAGATTATCCCTGATTTCTACTTGGATCTCTTTGAAAACTATGTCAACCTGTCCACATACCAAATTCTGCAGGATGGATATATGGTTCCTAACACCCTCCCATCTGAAATCCGACATGCCATTTCATTGGTAAAGAAGTGAACAGCATCGGGGTCAGACAAAATCAGACCTGAACACCTGGAGAATATGCCATCAGTACCCATTGATACACTAGCTAAGCTCTTGAAACACTACCTGTCTGAATGCAAGGTGCCCTCACAATGGAAAACCAGCAGGGCAGTTCTACTGCTGAAGAAGGGAGACATTCACATTTGCAACTATTGGCACATCTGCCTGTTATTCGTCATCTACAAGCTGTTCACTTGAGTCATCCTGAACAGGATTGGAAGAACATTAGATGAAGCACAACCATGCTAGAAAGCTTGCTTCCAAAGAGGATTCAGGACTATCGACCATATCCACACGTTAACCAAGCTCATTGAGGTTTGTTGGGAGTTCAAGATGCCACTCTGTCTCACGTTTATTGATTTAAAGAAAGCCTTAGATTCTGTTGAAATCGAAGCAGTCACTGAAGCTCTAGTCTAACAGAGTGTTCAAACGCCACACATAAACATCCTTCGTGAGCTGTATGGACGAATTCACTACCAGGATCTCACCATTCTAAAAAGGAATTGATCATTGATGTCAAAGGAGAGGTTCAGCAGGGTGATATAATTTCACCAAAACTCTTCAGCGCCACCCATGAGAATGTCATGCGACAATTAGAATGGGAAGGGTTGGGAGTGAAGATAGACTGTCAGCAATTACACCACCTCCGCTCTCTGATGACATAAATTTACTAACACCAAACATTAACCAACCGGCCCAAATGCTGACTGACTTTGATCGAGAATGTGGAAAGATAGATCTACAGCTGAATCTCAACAAAACAATGTTCATAAAAATTAATTAGTACCAGAGACCCCATTCATTCTCAATGGAACAAACATCTCTGAATTCAGCAGTCATGTTTACCTAGGTTGAGATCTCAAATTGATGAACAATCTAAATCCTGAGTTGCGCAGGAGGAAGAGAGTGGCATGGAAAAAAGAGGACACGAGGAAATGGAAATAAATTCCCTGCTCATGGATGGGGAGAATTAATCTTGACAAGATGGTAATACTCCCTATCATATTTGTACAGATTCAATGCAGTCCCTATAAGGATATCCATGTCATTCTTTAAAGAAATTGACCAAACACTCCTGAAATTCGTATGGGATAATAAAATCCCACATATACCTAAAGAAATCCTTGGGGAAAAGAATATAGGAGGCATCTCCTTTCCCAACCTCAAACTATACTACAAAGCAGCAGTAATTAAAACAGTGTGGTACTGGAATAAAAACCGACCTCTGGACCTATGGAAGTTGAGTCCAGAGGAGTTGAGTATCCTGACACCCACCCTCAAAGACATGATCAGTCAATCTTTGATAAAGATGTAAAGAGTCCAAACTGGAGTAAGGGAAGCCTCTTCAACAAGTAGTGCTGGGGAAAACTGGACAGCTACATTCCTCTGTGTCTCCCAAAGAGGAACCGAAAGAGCTATGCTTGGAATATCATGCCTCACTCAAGCAAGAGAAGAAATCCAGAGTTCTGACCTCCATCTATGATCCAGAGTAAGGGATACTGTCTTGTTTGCCAAGGCATCGAAAATTAGATGGGCTGGACATGTAATGCGATTTGGAGATGACAGCTGGACTAGAGCTGTTACGGACTGTGTCCCATGAAATGTCAAAAGATCATGTGGTTGCTCACCTACTACATGGTCATACTTCTTCTTCAAGATCCTGAACGGACGGTTTGAGGTTCTTTATTTTCAAGCAAGAGACGCCATTGGACTACATTGGCACCTGTTCAGGTCAAATGGAAATATTACTGGCCCTGCTCAAGTAAATCAATGAATAAGATGATGTCCAGTAATCTAGTGATTAAGTGATCCCTTTGCCTACATTCAACCTGGGTCAGCCATGTGCAAACAAATAGTCCCACATTGTATGTTTGATCAGCCTCCTGCTCATTTATATTCTGTAGTTGTTTTGGGGGTCAAACCAGGTTGCTTTCAGGTGCTACTCCTAGCAATGGGATCCCTTTGCCCCCTCCTCCCCCTCCTCCCCTCTCCTCCCCCTCCTCCCCCTCATCTCCCTCCTCCCCCTCCTTCCCCCTCTTCCCCCTCCTCTACCTTCTCCCCTCCTCTCCCTCCTCCTCCTCTAGCATTTTTAAAAACTTATATTGTGTATCACTCCACTTTTTAAATGAAATAAGAATTAATTTCTAACAAATGATAACTGAGACATACTACAGGAATTTAGGCACTTGACTTGTGTGCAACCAGCCTGTGTTTGATCATTTGATCCTCTGCACTATATATGTTCCTCCTAGCCTCATCAGGGTTGTTTACAGAGTGCTAAGACAGGAGTAAGACATAAGCATATCCACGTTTTCCCAAAAAAAGCTAAATCAAAAAGCCCAGAAACTGTTAGCTTATTTTTATCCTCTCCATGCCCAATACTTCTATCATAAGTCATTATAATATTCCATATCTGTAGAACACTAAAATTGCTGAGGTACAGCAAAGAATTAAGTATTTTCAAAGACTGCCTATTTACAGAATTAAGTATTTTCAAAGACTGCCTATTTACAGTACACAAATGAAAATTCTAAGACATTAATTTATTATATTCAATAATTCTGTGAGATAACTATATCCCCTTTTTAGATAAAAGGAAATATTAATTCATAAAATTAAAGAATACTAGAAGTATAAGAACAGATCATATAGCATTATACTCACCATTAATTGTATAAGCATAGAAAGTAAGGATAAAACAGCACATATTTTCTTGTAAGCCAAGCAGTCAGGGCTGAAGAGATAGCACAATGACTGAGCATATGCTTTGCATGCAGGAAACCTGGGTTTAATATATTCACTGCATGATCTCCCTATCACCACAAAGGCAGTTTACAATTCCATTGCTAGGAGTAGCACCTGAAAGCAACCTGGTTTGACCCCCAAACAACTACAAAATATAAATGAGCAGGAGGCTGATCAAACATACAGTGTAGGACTATTTTTTTTTTTGCACATGGCTGACCCAGGTTGTATTGCTTGCACCAAATATCACTTGTATCACTTCACTTGTCTTCCCTTGTTCATCAATTTGCTTGAGCGGGCACCAGTAACATCTCCATACATCCTGCCACATGCTAGGTGTAGCCCAAGGGCATCTTCTAACTCCAGAAACATAAAGAGCTTCAAACTATTCCATCAGGTCATGGGAATGATGTTTATAATTTTTACTGGTATTTGGCATATCAAAATATGACACGGTTAGCTTGCCACACTCTGCCATGCAGGTAGTATACTCTTGTAGTCACCTCTCATCTTGTGAATTTATTGATGAACCGTGTGGCTGCAAAGCAGCTGTGCCAGGCAGACTTGTGATCAGCTCTTATGCTGGCTGGAGCTCTGACGAACTGGGGAGTCTGGATGTGAAAAAATGGCACCAGGGAGGGAAGACGGGTAATAGCCCTGACTCACCATCCCAACAGAGCCTTGCAAGAAGCCAGAGGAACCCCACACCATGAGGGCTGCCATTTTCCACATCTGGACTCCCCAGTTCATCAGAGATCTACTCAGCAGAAGAGCTGATCCACAAGCCCAGCTCATAAGACACCCACCCTACAGCAGTCTTTTTAAAGCCTAGCCCAAGTATGCCTGATCCAGAGACTCACATACATGGGGCAGAGGTACTACTGGTTTTCCCTGTGCACAGCTGATCACAAGGCCCCCTGGAGGGGACAACGGGTTCTAGCCCTGATTAGCCATCTCAGCAGAGCCTTGCAAGAAGCTAGAGAAACCCCACACCATGAGGAATGCACCAAGTATAGTCCACCAAACTTGTCAGGAGTGATCCCTGAACACAGTGCCAGGAGGAAAACCCTGAGAACCAGTGGATGTGGACATATAAACAAAGAAGTCACAAGTGTATTAAGCTAAAGAAAGAATTCTGAACAGTTCTAAATGTAAATTTAGCATTCTACTTACTTTTTTAATTGTCTATCCATCCTACATAGGTCCTTTCACTATTTATTTCTATTTTGTCTATAGTATATGTTAACATTTGAAACTTTTATTCATTCATGATTCAAGTAATGTTACTATCAAATATGTGCTGGTTGAAAATAATAAGAATTCATTATAAAATGCAGAAGACAAAACTCTACTTTTATTGATATTATTAAGTCTGACAAAAACAAAATTATTAAAGCAATGGTAAAAAAATAGATAACTCCTTACTATGATGGAAATTGAGGAGTACTATACAGTATATTATTGTATCAGGGAGAATAGTTTAAGTCTGTCACTGTATCACTGTCTTCCCATTGTTCATCGATTTGCTCGAGTGGGCACTAGTAACATCTCCATTAGTCAGTCACAAGCAAGTGCAACCCAAGGGCATCTACTTGCTACAGGGACAGGAGGAGCCCGAAACCATTCTTCAGGTTATGGAACTGAGGTCCATAATAGTTACTAGTCTTTGGCATAAAAAGTAAAAGAAACACGGTAGCTTGCCAGGCTTTACCGTGTAATATATATATATTGTATATTACACGATATATTGATATATATTGTATATTACATGATATATATTGATATATATTGTATATATCACTGTATCAGTGATATATATGTATACATATACGTATATCACTGATACAGTGATATATATGTATATATGTATATATGTATATATATGTGTGTGTGTGTATATATATAATGTGGTTAGAGATTTTTTGCCCTTTTTTTTGGGTGGGGTCACACCCAGCAATGCTCAGCAGTTATTCCTGGTTCTGCACTCAGGAATTACTCCTGGCAGTGCTTGGGAGACCATATGGGATGCCAGGGAATCGAACCGGATAGGCCGCGTGCAAGGCAAATGCCCTCCCGATGGACTATCACTCTGGCCCAGATCACATTATAGTTTATAAAAGTGTTATTTCAATAGTCAAAGGTGATCAAATGCCAAACATATCCATTATTCTGTTATTTCTAAATCAAGAATATTCTATTTATTTATTTGTTTGTTTATTTATTTATTGCTTTTTTTGGGGGTCACACCCAGGGATGCTCAGGGGTTTCTCCTGGCTCTGCACTCCTGGTAGTGCTTGTGGGATCATATGGGATGAGTTTAAGTCTAAAAAATCAGAAAGGCTTTTCAGAGGAAATGTCTGTTAAGTATAGATCATAGACTCCATGTCCATCCATTCATGCTGAGTGAAATTAGTCAGAAGGAAAAGGACAGATATAGAATGACTGCATTCATTAATAGGATATAGATACCAGTGTTTTAATAAATATGGGAAATTGTAATGGCAGATTAAAACTCACCACTGAATATACACAAAGAGACTTAAGTGATTAACTCTAACTATCTGCACAGCTAGCCACAATGTGTAAAATAAGAGGGAGAGAGATGCAGAGACAGAGAGAGAGAAAGAGAGGAAACTGGGGTACCTGCTATTAAGGCGGGTGGGGGATGGGAGGGGAGGGGTACATTGGTGGTGGAAATGGGGCACTGGTGGAGGGATGGGTGCTGGAATACTGTATTACCAAGAACCAATTATGAACACCTTTGTAATTGTATGTTTCACGGTGGTATAATAAAAAAATAATAATAAAAAAAATAAAAGTAAAAAAAAAAGTATAGATCATAAATGAAAGCAAAACTTGGTTTAATGGAGCCCATTGTAACACTGGGGCCTGATGTGATTGGAGAGCTATCCATTAAGTAAATTTTAGAGTTTAACCACTTATTTTATATGATAATATTATTTCCATTAATGATTTATTAGAGTCATGAACAAATGAATGATTCAAAATGAATTCTGAAAATTCTGCTAAATATTAACTGGGTAAAAGAGAAAATGAAAAAAGAAAGATATTTTCCAAAGTTGATGAGAAGAAAGAAACAAATACTCAGAATCTATGGAAACAACACAGCAACAAAAAGTTCTAATGGGAAAATTCATCGCAATACACTCTTACATAATGAAAGAACAAATAACTCATATTGACAATCTGAGCACACATCTTAAGCAACTAGAAAATGAATTAAAATGAATCTCAAAGCTCTCAGAAAGAAGAAATAAAAACTATAAAAGTAATAAATTATAAAATATTTGTATTATGACAGATATTAATTATATAGAAATCTAATATAAAAAGTGCCAATAATTCAAAAACTGAAAGAATAAACAATATTGGCAAACTACTAATTATATTCACCAAAGAAGGGGAAAATAAAACAAATAAATCTTTTTTTTTTGCTTTTAGGGTCACACCTGGCTATGCTCAGTGCTTAATCCTGGCTCTGCACTCAGGAATTACTCCTGGTGGTGCTCAGGGGACCATATGGGATGCCGAGGATTGAACCGGGTCAGTCGCGTGCAAGGTAAATGCCCTACCTGCTGGACTACTGCTCGGCGATAGTCTGATTAGACATGAAAAGGGAGAAACTATAACATTTTCCTCAAAATTGTCAAAAACATAAACATAAGAGGTTATTATGAACAAATTAAAGCCATTGTAATGACAACATAGGGAAATGATGAATTCTTAAACTGACCTAGTGATCTCTAGCAAGGTAATTGAAATAGCAATTAAAACTTTCCCCATGAAATAAAAACGCCAAAACACTGGTACAGATGGTTTGACTGGTGATTTCAAGAAGTCTTCAAAAAAAAGAGAATTATTACCTATACTCTTCAGTTCTTTCAAAACAGCAGGTTCTGGAGAGAGAGAAAGAGAGAGAGAGAGAGAGTACAGTGTGTATTTGCCTGGCATGCACTGACTTGAATTTAACCCCAATACGCCATATGCTCCTCTAGCACTGGTAAAAATAATCTCTGAATGAAGAGTTATAAATATTCCCAGAGCATTCCAGGGTGTTTCCTAAAAACAGAAAAGAAGGAAAGAAGGAAGGAAGGAAGGAAGGAAGGAAGGAAGGAAGGAAGGAAGGAAGGAAGGAAGGAAGGAAGGAAGGAAGGAAGGAAGGAAGGAAGGAAGGAAGGAAGGAAGGAAGGAAGGAAGGAAGGAAGGAAGGAAGGAAGGAAGGAAGGAAGGAAGGAAGGAAGGAAGAAAGGGAGGGAGGGAGGGAGGGGGAGGGAGGGAGGAGGGAGGGAGGGGGAGGGGAGGGAGGGAGGGAGGAAGGAAGGAAGGAAGGAAAGAAAGGAAGGAAGGAAGGAAGATTGAAGGAAGTCAGGAAGGAAGGAGAATTCTTAAAAAGTTCTATAAAACCAATATCACCATAATAGCAATAACAGACAAATACATGTATTAAAAAAGAAGAAAAGTATAGACCAATAATCTTGAAGCATAGATTCAAAATTTTTCAACAAAATCTTGCCAAACTGAATCCAATGGGATAATAAGAGAATCATAAACCATGATCAAATGGAATTCAACTGATAGGTGCAGGTTAGTTCAATCATTATAATTAATGATTGTAATATTATATATCTACAATATAAAAGATAAAAATCTTATGACTTATCAGTCTATGAAGAGAAAGTTTGGACAAAAAGTAACATCTATTCACCATGAATAAATAACTCAGCAAACTTGGTACAGATGAACTTCTATCAAAACTGAAATTGCCATCTCCATCAAACCCAAGACAAGTATAACACTCAGTGGTGAAAAAGAAAGCCTCCTTCTCTGAAGTTAGGTATAACATAAGGATATCATCTGTCACCATTACTATTCAATATAGTATCCAAAGTATCCAACATGCTCTCCACAGGATTAAACAAAAGAAAGAATTCAAAGCAGACTAAATTGCAAAAGAAGACAGATGACATTGTCATGTCCACAGAGGACCCCAAGGATTCTGCTTAAATTTCCTAGAAAAAAAGCAAACCAGTACAGCAAATTAGCGGTCTATAAAATCAACACACAAAATATTCTTACATTTATATATATTAAAATGAACTGCAAAACCTAGAGTTAGAAAATAATCCAGGTAGCCATCCTCCAAGCTTTACTCAACCACATTGGCCAAGAGTCACACCAAGAAATTAAACTGCTGAAACATTCGGGTATGAGGGTTTTATGACTGAAATCTCCAGGTTTTTACAATGTTACAATGGGCTACCTCCCCCATCTCCTTGTACTTTTGGAAGCCTGGGCAGTCATGCCCATGAATCACCATCAGTGTCATATAAGCTCATCAACTGGCCATGATTCAAAGACTCATAAATAAATCTTGAAAGAGATCAACAGCCTCAGAATATTTTTCAAAATAACCGTGCATGACTGAATGGTTCAGGCTACCCTGGAGTCAAAGAGAGCTCTGCGCTGGTATGTTCAACCAGAGCCCTGGCAGCCAATTGCTCTCACACTCCAAAATCACAACCATGCCCCTAGCCAGACTCCACTGCCTCAGGAATGAGCCTCAACAAGAAATTAATCTGCCAAAAACGTCAAATATAAGGGTGTTGTGACTGAAATTCGAGATTTCATGAAGTCAGAATTGGCTAACTTCCCCCATGACCCTGAAGATCCAGAAGTTCTTATAGTCATGCACACACCCCAAAGATATCAACCATCAAAATTTTAACTCCAGCTGTATCACCGTATTAAAAATTTCAGACTTACTGGAGCAACAGCTGAAACTCTTCAACACTGATAAACCAGTAGTAGCATATCAGATTGGATGGTATATAACATAGAAGGCAACCAATCTCAATTTACTGTATCACTGTCTTCCCATTCATCATTGGTTTGCTCAAGCAGGCACCAGTAACTTCTGCATATGTCCTGTCTCATGCTAGTAGAGCACAAGGGCTTCTGCTTGCTCCAGGAACATAAAGAACCTCAAACCATTACATCAGGTCATGGAAATGAGGTCTATAATTGTTACTGGTATTTGGCATATAAAATATGACACAGGAGGCTTCCCAGATTGGTTGGCAAACCAAACCCAATTAATAAAATAAAATCATTAAGTGTTAATTTGTAACATCTTAGCAATATCTCCTACAAGGACTTATTCGTGTCATAGTGAGATACAAAAATGTTCACTAAAGTTCTCTAAGGAAACATTCATTGATCATTCTGCTTGCAAATTACTGATAACAAGCAATATAAAATAAATTATTGAGAGTCTGCTACAGGAGTAGGCTTAAGAGGAGGTTGGGAAAATTTGAAACAATGGTGGAGGAAAGTGTAATAATGCTGAGATTGGTGTTGAAATATTGAATGCCTATAAGAAACTATTATGAACAACTTTGTAAGCCACAGTGTTTATACAAAGATTAAGGGGTAATTTTACATATGTAAGTACTGCCGATCCCATGTAAACTCCAAATTATATTAATACAATGTTGCCTTAAAAGTTTTATCAATCACAGGTGACCATTATTATTAGCATAATAGATCTAAATACAAACTTAATGTAATGTAATATATTGGAGATTTTAGTGTTAAAAGTTAGGTAAATTAGAATAGGAATTTTATTAAAGATTATATATTGGTTTTCATTTTCTTATTTACTTGTGGCCAAAGACATAATACAGTATGGTGGCCATGTACTTGCAAGTGATTGACCCAGGTTCAATCCCTTGAATCTCATATGATCCCCCGAGTTCCACCAGTAGTAATCTCTGAGTGCAGAGCAAGGAGTAACACTGGAGCATTGTCAAAAGTAAAAGAAAATAATAAGGAACACACACAAGCAAACAAATCTTACCTATCCTTCTGGACCAGAACAATAGTACAGCAACTCCTGTTTATCTCTGGGATTGATGCAAAGAGCAAAAATAAATAAATGAATAAAATAATTCAAATATTTTTCTTATTTACATAAGTCAAATAAGAAAAATATTTGACTGAGCTTCGCACCTGAGGCGTGAGCCTCAGGAGACCAAATGCTAACATCAAAGCTTGCTAAATGGTGCAGAGAAGCGATAAAAGAAGACCTCAAAGACAGAAGAGCAGAAATACTGGAAGATGCATCAGAAGCCGGGAAAAGCATTCACACAGCCCGCCTGTCCTTCGCCAACTATAAGACAAAGATCACTGCCCTCAGACGCCCTGATGGATCTATCATATCTTCCAGAAAGGCAATGGAGAAGATTATCCATGACTTCTACTCAGATCTCTTTGATAGCCACATCCCCCTGCCCACATACCAAATTCCACAGGATAGATATGTCATTCCCAAAATTCTCCCTTCTGAAATCCGACATGCCATCTCTTCCGTAAAGAAGGGAACAGCACCAACCCCAGACAAAGTCAGACCTGAACACCTGAAGAATCTGCCGTCGGTACTTATCAATACAGTAGCTCGGCTCTTCACACGCTACCTGTCTGAATGCAAGGAGCCCTCCCAGTGGAAAACCAGCAGGACAATTCTACTGTTCAAGAAGGGAGACATTCACGACATCGGCAACTATCGCCCCATCTGCCTGTTGTCTGTCATCTACAAGCTGTTTACACGAGTCATCCTGAATAGGATTAGCAGAACACTAGATGAAGGACAACCATGTGAGCAAGCAGGCTTCCGGAAAGGATTCAGCACAATCGACCATATCCACACAGTAACCAAGCTCATTGAGGTTTGTAGGTAGTACAAGATGCCGCTCTGTCTCACGTTCATTGATTTAAAGGAAGCCTTTTGATTATGTGGAGACTGAAGCAGTCATCGAAGCCCTAGCCAAACAGGGTGTTCAAATCCAATACATCAAGATCCTTCATGAGCTGTATTAAGGATTCACCACCAGGATCTCACCATTCTACAAAGAAGTGATCATTAATGTGAAAAGAGGGGTTCGACAGGGTGATACCATTTCACCAAAACTCTTCAGCGCCACCCTCGAGATCATCATGCAACGATTAGAATGGGAAGGAATGGAGTGAAGAGAGACGGTCGACAACTACACCACCTCCGCTTCGCTGATGACACCAAAAATAAGCCAAGCAGCACAAATGCTGGCTGACCTCGACCGAGAATGTGGAAAGATAGGTCTACAGCTGAATCTAAAGAAAACTATGTTCATGAAAAATGAGCTAGTTCCAGAGGTCCCATTCAAGAAGTCAACATGATGAACGACCTAAAACCTGAGCTGGGCAGGAGGAAGAGATCGGCATGGAATGTCTTCAAAGGCATAGAAGAAATAGCTAAAAGGAAAAAGAACCTCCGGCTCCAGGCACATCTTTTCGACCCCACCGTTCTCCCTCCATTAACATACACCTCAGAGACCTGGGCCCTACGAAAGCAGGATGAGAATGCTATTCGGCTCTCCCAGAGAGGAATCGATAGAGCTATGCTTGGAATATCATGCCTCACTCAAGTGAGAGAAGGAATTCGGAGTTCTGGCCTCCGTCGCTATTCCAGAATCTGCGACACTGTCTCGTTTGCCAAGGAATCGAAATTCAGATGGGCTGGACATGTAATGCGATTTGGAGACAACCGCTGGACTAGAGACGTTACCGAATGGGTCCCACAAGATGTCATAAGATCATGTTGATCTACAAGATGGTCAGACTTTCTTGTCAAGACCCTGAAGGAACTGTTTGATGCTCTTCATATTCCTGAATCAACCAGATGCCATTGGGCTACATTGGCACGTGATAGGGTCCAATGGAAATGTTACTGGCCCCCTAGAGCAAATCGATGAATAACAGGATTCAAGTGATTAGGTGATCATTAGTCAAAATCATATAGTTTTCACTAATAGACTCTTATTTATTTCATGGTCATTCTATTAGCTATTTGCCAGTTCTTAAGGTTTTGCTGCAATGGTACAAAAGAGTTCCCAGTTGGTGGTCGTTCTTGGAGTTCTCTTCTTAAACTTTGCAGGCTTTTCTCCCCGTTGCATGAAGTAGAATTTTGCACGAAGGAGGCGGTGGTCCGATCCTGTTTGGAATTTGGTGATGACAGAGCATTTGACATTCCTTATAGTAATGGCAAAATATAATGTGTAGAAGGCCTACTTGCAAGATTAATAAAGACACAGAATCATGTATGACAATCATCCATACAAGAGGCAGATTGAAACAAACAGTACAAAAGTCAGCGGAAATATAAAACAACCAGGAAACAAAAGACAGAATGGTAGAAAATAAATGTCATATATGCATTTTTTCCCTGAAGGTTAACAGTCTGAATTAATAAATCAAAAGAAACAGTGGTTTGATGTATTTTTTTAAAAGATATACATCTATACTGTGCAGAAAAATTCAGCACAGAGATAAGAGACAAGAAGCAATTCCTGCCAAACAGAAAAAAACCTTAGAGTGACTTGATGAGGAAGTGCAATGGTTTAAATGGGGAAGCTTAGATCATCCTTGGTCCCAGAGTATAGGGAAGAGGAGAGAAATTAAATGAAGGAGAAGGAAAGACGGGGTAGATGAGGAGCAATAGGGTAAGAGTCAAGGGGATCCTGGTACATTGGTGGTGTTCAGGAATGATAGAACTGAATATCCAGTCCGCAAAGTCAACAACACTGAAATTGTGGGACCCAAATTTTCATAACTAAATTTGAAAGGTTCCTTTCTGTCAAGATGGTAAACTGGGACTGGGAACAGGGGACGGTAGGAAAGAGAACTGGGGCACACTGGTAGGGGGGAAATTGGTGGAGGGAAATTGACACGAGTGGTGGGATTGATTAATGATGAAACATTGTGTGCCAAAAACCCAACTATGAAAACCTTTGTAATTCTCAGTGATCTAACAAAACAAAAGCTTGAAATAAAAGGAATGTGACATCAGATAGACGAACACAGGTTTAACGTGAAGAAATGAGCCAAAGTGTTCAAGTTAGTAATATAGAGAAAAACTGCTGTTTTAACAGCTGATAAAGTAGACTCAATCATTAAATTTAATGAGATAAATTATTGAATGATGAATGGATGAATCCATTAAGAATATATAACACTAATCACATATATTCACCCAATATGAGGATTCTCAAATATTCAAATCAATTAAAGGCCTCATATAATTCATTAAATATAAAGTAAATCTGTTATTTCAAGTATTTGCTGGGTTAGGGGTGAATATGAACAGGTAAATTTGTACATGATATGGTATGTATATCACTTGCCACTTGTATCACTTGTCTTCCCATTGTTCATCGATTTGCTAGACTGTGCACCAGTAACATCTCCATATGTCCTATTGCAAGCAAATATAGCCCAAGGGCATCTGCTCACTACAGGAACATGAAGAGCCTCAAACCATTCCTTCAGATCATGGGAATGAGGTCAATAATTGTTACTGGCTTTTGGCATATCAAATAAAATACTGGTAGTTTGCCAGGCTCTACGGTGTAGGTGATACACTCTCAGTGGTAGGCTCTCATCTCGAGCTTTGCTGATGAACCTCAACAGGGAGAGTTCTGCTTTTCATTTAGGTGGAGCTCTGAGGAGCTGTGGAGTCTGGATGTGAGAATGACTGACCTCATTGTGTGGGGGTTCCCTGGCTTCTTGCTAGGCTCACTGGGATGATGGACCATGACCATAACCTTCCTAGAACTGTATAAAGTGTATAAATGTGAAAGATCCTGGGAAGAACCTGGTCCTAACTTCCGTTATTATCTAAGACTGTCGTGGTGGCCTGTATGTATGTATGCATATATATAGGTCAAATTCTGGTTATATTAATAATGTTTTTGTTTGTGTCTACAAACTGAAATGAAACTTAATATTCTAAAATCTTCCTGTGGCTTTCTAAACTAGTGCTTCCGATTTCTTCTAGTCTTGCACCTATTAAAAATGCACAGTCATATAAAGATAGTGAAAGTTAGAGCTGAAGAACTTCATCCAGAGTACAGGTATTACCACGGTGATTGTACTATTTTTTCTGAATGCCTAATGGCATTATAGACACTGTGAACCAGGAAAAATTGTCATCTGAAAATACTTTGATTGAGGAGTAGAATGAGCAGTTCTTGGAGCTGTTGACTATATTTCAAGTTTACTTCTGTTTTAATTTATTTTTTCTCTTGTCAAGAATTTAGACACAGTTCTTTAAATGGGCTGATATCCTTGTAATGAAAGACTGGTTCTATGAAATAATTAGACTAAACAGCTTCTGTCTTATAGAACATTTCAAGAAGTGTCAAAGGCAGAACTGTAAAGAAGTAAAAATGTTCCACCCTCAAAATATGATTTGAAAGTAAAAATATGCCACCACCTCCCAAAAAAGACATCATGGAATATACTGACAGCAATAGTTGAAGATGATCTTGATGTACCATTTATAGCAATGGAGAGATAATCTAGGCACAAATTTAGCAAAAACATTAATTGCAGAAATTGAAAAGATGTATTTAACAGATATATACATATATGTACAGAAACTTTCATCCCAAAATAAATGAGCACGCATTTTTCTAAAGTACACATAGAATACTTTCAAGGATAGCACACTATTGTAATATGAAAGATGCATTTATAGACATGTGATATTCAAATCATATAATAATCATATACCACAGTAATATGAGACTAGGAATGAACAGCAAACATAAAATAAATATTTAAATATATGGAAATTGAACAATATTATTTAGACATAAGCCATTGAAAAAATTAAATAATATTAACTGAATAACACTAAAAATATGTTTCAAATCTTATTGAATGAAATGAAAGGATTCAATACAAGTAAATTCTTATCAATGCATACTCATATCAGTAGACATCAGAAGTCTCAAAAATGTAATTTTATATATGAAAGAACTAGAAATTGAGGAACAAACAAAATAAAAATCAGCAAATAAAGGAAATAATAAAATTAGCATTGAATAAATAAAATAGAATCCAGTAGATGATTAAAATTAAGTCAAGACCTAATTGCTAAAAATATAAATGAGATTCATAATCTATCTCCCCATCTCACCAAGACAAAACTACAAATGTACGTAAATGCAAATTTGATGTAATATTTCAATGAAAAAATACTATTTCATATAGAATACTTTCAAAGAAATTTATTGTTAATTTTAGTTTATTTTTATTGAATCACTTTGTTTTTTTTTTTTTTTTTTTTTGCTTTTTGGGTCACACCCGGCGATGCTCAGGGGTTACTCCTGGCTATGCACTCAGGAATTACTCCTGGCGGTGCTCGGGGGGACCATATGGGATGCCGGGATCGAACCCAGGCCGGCACAGGCCAGCCGCGTGCAAGGCAAACGCCCTACCCGCTGGGCTATCGCTCCAGCCCTGAATCACTTTGAATTAGAGAATTCCAAAGTAAATTATGATATTCTGCCATACAATCTTCCAAAACCTGTCCCTTTATCAGTATCCACTTCCCTCCACTAACATTCCAAATTTCCCTTCTGGTCTTTCTCTATACTCAATGGCAGGTACTTTTATTTTCTTTCAGTCACTGTGGTTTACAGCACTATTACTGATAGGGTATCATATGTATCATACATAAAACTATACCTTCTTTCATCACCCCTTTCATGGAGACTACTTTTCTAACCTATCTCCCTTCTTTTGCCCAGGTTCACGCTTCCTACTGAAGTCTAGTTCTCATGTTTTGTTTCTATTAGCTCTGGGCATTCATAATTCCTCTGCTGTTACTTTAAATCCCACATATGAGAGAGAGACAATTGTGTATCTGCCTTTGACTCACTTTATTCAGCAGGATTTTCTCTGGTTTAATTATGTAGAAGATTTTCACTAAATGACAAATCCATTAGATTTTAAAAGTAATAGAACATTACGGCACATATCTGTATTGAGCAAAAAATAAGCTACAGAGAATTAATGTAAAATATAACAAATACAGACAATAATATTTTACTCTTATTATGTAGTATGATCTTATATTACCAGAAGAATCATATTTGAATATATATCCGCATTATTAAGGATTATATCATTGTAAGTAAAGTTGCATTTAATAAATAAAAATTTACACTATGTCAAAAAATGCAGACTAGTGGTCAGAGGAAATCTGGGAAAATGGTAGAGATTGGTATTGGAATAGTGCATGCCTGAAACTCAACTATGAATAACTCTGTAAATCATGGTACCCTAATGCAATATTGATTTAATAATGTCGATCTTCCCTGAATATTGCATTGATGTAAAAATCCCTATAGAAAAGATCCATGCTTCTTAAAGAACGTTAAATAAATATTTCTAAAATTCATATGGAGGCATAAAGCCCCATAATATCCAAAGAAATCTTGAGAAAAACAAGTTGAGAGGCATTGAATTTCTACTATATAACTAAGTTACAGTAACAGAAACTCGTGATACTGGAACAGACAGAATTACACAAAAATGAAATGGACTTGGCAGCCCTGAGATAACCCTTAGTTAATCTGTGACAAAAAGGCTAAGTGCACAAAGCGATGAAAGGAATGCCTCTTCAACAAATAGTGCTGTAAAAACTATTAATATTATGCCCCTGTGTCATCACTTGATGACTTGATCACTTGAATCCAGTTATTCATAGATTTGCTCAAGTGGACACCAGTAACATTTCCATTGGACCCTATCACATACCAATGTAGCCCAATGGCATATGGTTGATTCAGGAATATGAAGAGCCTCAAACCGTTCCTTCACGATCTTGAAAAGGAAGTTTGACTATCTTGTAGGTGGGCAGCCACGTGATATTTTGACATCCGTGGGATCCAGTCAGTAACAGCTCTAGCCCAGCGGTCATCTCCAAATCGCATTACATGTCCAGCCCATCTGATTTTCGATGCCTTGGCAAATGAGACAGCATCCCTGACTCTGGAATAGCGACGGAGGTCGGAACTCCGGATTCCTTCTCTCACTTGAGTGAGGCGTGATATTTCAAGCATAGCTCTTTTGATTCCTCTTTGGGAGACCCGAATAGCATTTTCATCCTGATTTCATAAGGTCCAGGTCTCTGAGGCATAAGTTAATGCAGAGAGAACAGTGGAGTCAAAGAGATGTGTGCAGAGCCGGTGATTCCTTGTCCTTTTAGCTATTTCTTCGATGCCTTTGAAGACATTCCATGCTTCTCTTTTCCTCCTGCGCAGCTCAGGTTTTAGGTCATTCATCATGTTGACTTCTCGACCTAGGTACACATAACTGCTGCATTCAGAGATGTTTGTTCCATTGAGAGTGAATGGGGCCTCTGGAACTAGTTCATTTTTCATAAACATAGTTTTCTTTAGATTCAGCTGTAGACCTATCTTTCCACATTCTCGGTCGAAGTCAGCCAGCATTTGTGCCGCTTGGCTAATGTTTGGTGTTACTAGAATGATGCCATCAGTGAAGGGGAGGTGGTGTAGTTGCCGACCATCTATCTTCACTCCCATTCCTTCCCATTCTAATTGTCGTATGATGATCTCGAGTGTGGCACTGAAGAGTTTTGGTGAAATGGTATCACCCTGCCGAACACCACCTCTTTTGACATTGGTGATCACTTCTTTGTAGAATGGTGAGATCCTGGTGGTGAATCCGTAATACAGCTCACAAAGGACCTGGATGTATTGGGTTTGAACACCCTGTTTCGCTAGGCCTTGATGATCGCTTTAGTCTCCACAGACAATGAACATGAGACAGACCGGCATCTTGTACAGAGCGACCCCTGTGTCATGTTGCTCTTAAAGGTTAATTCAAAGCGGCATTAAAGAACTTGACATAAAATCTTTCTTGGTAAAATATATTGAGGAAAACATAAGAAGAATTCAACTATATTGACTTCAAAAGTCTTCATGACATGACTGTATTGGCAAAGGAAGCGAAAACATAGAGAACAGATTGGACTGTCATACAAAAGGTTCTATACTTAAAAACAAATGAACCTTATAAAAAGAGTGGTAAGGAAATTATTTTTAATAAATGTTGTTGGATCCTGATCCAGAAATGCACAGATATGGCAGAGATGCTTCCGGTTCACCCTGCTGCCCATGAGGTTCCCCTGGGTAGTGAACAGGTTCTGGTCGAGGCTGTTTAAATAATGCCTTAGGAGCCAGGAGAACCTCCATAATCCACAATCACAGCCATTTTCAAGGTTCGACTTCACTTCTAGTTAGAGTCCTACCTAGGATAGAAGACGATTCCAAACAGACAACAGACTACACTCTCCAAGCTTGTAGCTGGGGATGGGCCTCTCCTCCCCATTCTCCAGAATGCCCTGTGGTCTCATTAACCAACTTCTTCCAGCTCTATTCCAGCAGAGCTCCAGTTTGCCCCTCTGCGCATGGCTGCTCTGCAGCAGCGTGAGATCTCAAAATTTGATGTATTGATGTGACATGTATCACACCACATGTAATAGATTTAAGTATATGGCACACAACCAGAAATGTGTAGTCACAATATGTATCCTGAAAGAACATATTAGTGATTTCTTATATAGTGAGCTCAAATGGCCCAATGGGTTCACTGTGAGATTTCATTAACTTTCTTCTAAGAATATAGTTCTCTACCATATTTAGCAAATCAGATACAACATGCATTATAAAGTAGATTATGCTTAGGATAGGCTCAAACAATGGTGCAAAATAAGTGTTATCTGAATTTGTAGAGATGGTGGTTTTTGGGGTTGAGTAGTAGAAACACACTATATTATATACATTCAGTAAATGTATGCAAGAATACAGATGGACCAAATCCACACATAACTACCGGAAAAGGTCATAATCTTACCAAAAGCATTACCTCATATGTGCTGTAATAGTAAATATAACCAAAGTTGGCAAAGGGGAGCAAGCCTGGGTATGGAGTGGGTGAGTAATTAACGTCTTAGGTGGCAGTAGGAGCACACTGGTGGTGGGATTGGGATTGAATGATGAAAGTTTATGACAACTGCATTGTGAAAAACTTTGTGCACTTTAAATTGTCGCTTTTCACTTGTCACTAGTTTTCCCATTGATCATCGATTTGCTCAAGCAGACATCAGTAACATCTCTATTCGTTGGGAATGAGGTCCATTATTGTTACTGTTTTTGGCATATGAAATACACCACGGGGTAACTTGTCAGGCTCTGATGTGGCTCTTGGTTCATCCCAGGGGGCCCAGTCTTTTCTACGTCAGACCATCAACCATCCAGGGTCCACGAGGCAGAGCCCTGGGTGTAGGCAAGCCTGTCTCCTGTCTACCACCTGCCAATGCAGCTCGGTAAAAGCAGCCACACCTGCAATGCTTTGAGAGGCAAAACTCTCTAAACAACAGTGCTTAAATAAAGTTAATTAAAAATGATGTTGGGAAAACTGATTAGTCACACATAACTTTCTTGCACTATGTAGAAAAATCAATTCAAAATGGATAAAAGAGGGCTGGAGAGATAGCCCATGGGGTAGGGTGTTTGCCTTGCAAGCGGCCGGCTCATGATGGCCCTGGTTCGATCCCCTGGCATCACATAAGGTCCCCCAAGCAACACCATGAGTAATTCCTGAGTGCAGAGCCAGGAGTAACCCCTGATCATCGCCAGGTGTGACCCAAAAAGCAAAAAAAATGGATAAAAGACCTAAGTATCAAACTTTAATCCATAAATTATAGCGAGGAAATCATATAAAAATAAAAACATGATATTAAGTCTAAGAAGAAGTTCAACGATACAATCATACTGGCCAAGAAAATGGGAAAATAAGAAAACAAATGGGACTACTACATCATATTAAAAAGCTCTGTGAAAGATAAAATGACCCACAGGCAGGGAGAAAATATTTTCCCACTACACATCTACGCAAATGGTTAATACCTATGATAATAAAGATAAATACATAAATATACATAACTAAATATATTAGAACTAAACATTAAATCAACTCTATGAAAAATGAGGGGAAATGGTGAACAGACACTTTTTCAAAGCTGAAATAAGATGGAAAAAATGGTATATAAACAATGTTTTCATCCTTTATGATTAGGGAAAACATATAAAAGTCACAATAAAATATCAACTCACACAAAGGGAATTGGACAAATGAATAAAATAAAGAAATAATCAATTCTGGTAAGGATATGGGGTAAATAACCCTCATTAATTGCTGGTGGGCCTAATATCTGGTTCAAATCTTTTTACAAAACAAAACACATACTTCTAAAAAATTACAACGGAGATTCTATTTTACCTACAACTCCACTTTTAGCATATACCCAACAGCTTCTCCTCAACACTATTCTGACATGACATTTGTCCTTATTTTCATTGCAGCTCTATTCATTTGAGTAAAAATTTATTTTAAAAAACAGTGTTCAAGAAGAGATGACTGGGTAAAGGAATTATATTGGATATACAAAATTGAATATTACTCATCTATTAATTAGTGCATAAAGCATGCAATTCACTTTCATGTGCATGGACCTAGAAGTAACATGCTGAGAGAAGTTAGCAAGAAACAGAGAAATATACAGAATGCTTCTCTGATAAATGGGATATAAAGAGACCTTAAAAGGAATATTTTTAAAAAGGCAAAGGAACCTGAGAACAGGCTTCAGAGCTGAATTACAACTGTGAGGGAGAGCGGAAGATTAAGGTAGTCTAAGGT
>JAJIBD010002084.1:0-133001 GCA_021461705.1 Cryptotis parvus
GAAGTTGATGGTTAATACTTGCTCTCTAGTGCATTCCTTCAATGAAGACATCAGTGATGGGAATAAACGATTGAGTTATTGGTACATTTTTATTTAAAGCTATGAAACTATGAAACTTTGACATGCAGAGTTATCAAGCATATGTTGACTGATTAGGTATTATTTTCTCTGTAGAGGCTTAGATTTAATTTTCTGAAGATACAGATGGTTGCTTCACTCTTCTTCCCCTAATCTTTGCAGCAAAACCATCTTGCAAAGGAGTCACTCACTAAATATTTGTTAACTGTCAATGAATATTTGTTGACAAGTAAATGAATAAGTATAAACATGGGCCTTTTAATGGGAAAAGTGACAAGACATATCAAAGACAAAAATAACCAATAACACACAAATACAAACTGAATATGTGTATGAAAAATTTTAGCAATAATTTGAAAATTGAATTAAAAAAAAAGGTTGGGATTCTGGTGATGTCATTCCAAAGTGTGACTTTTGGACAATTTTCTTTCATGGTTCCAGTTTTTGTGCTCTGTAAATTTTGGTTAAAAATAATATACATAGGGGCCGAGTGATAGAACAGGGGTAGGGTATTTTCCCTCACACTTGGCCAACCTGGGTCCCATCCTCTCTGCATCTCATATGGTCTCCTAGCACCACCAGGATTAATTTCCAGTACAGTGACAAGAGTAACCCTGAGTATTGCTGGGTGCAACCCAATAAGAATAAATAAATAAATAGATGAGTGGATAAATAAATGAATAGAAATAATATGCATACAGTGGTATAGTTAGGTAGATCAAAGAAATTAAACAGAATAAAATACAACACTTTCTAGTGGTCAGTAAATGCTGCCTATAACTGATATTTTTTGCTATTTATTATGACATTAGAATACTAAATATATATTTCTATTAGACTTGCATTAATACAGTAAAATTGTTAAATCATTAACTAAACAAATACTAGCCCTTTTTAAAATTCAACTTAAATTAGGGTATGAAAATATTCAAATGCAATAATGCTAAATGGGAAGAACTCCAAATAGCCAATAAGAGCTGGAAAGAAAATCTTTCCATGAACCACTGAATATCATTCAATGTATGTTTATGTGGAGTCAGGAGTGAGGTCACTTGTAAAGATGGGTCTGAGGTTGACCTCAATGTTCACAAGCACGAAGCAGGTTGCCTTCTACGTGGGCTGGGCCATAGGGATATCAAAAATCTTTATTCTCAGCCAAAGGTATAAAGATAGCAGGTCAAGGTCAAGGGAATCCTTTTTAACCTCCATGTCATGCTTCTGCCAAAGGGAAAGATAGATGAAGCCACAAAACTTGCAATGTCCCGCCAGGTGTGACCCCCTCCCCCCCAAAAAAAATAAACCGCAATGTCCAAGTGCATGGAGAAGCGCCAGAAAGTGCTATCTCAGCCAGAACTCTGGGCATGCTCTCGATGATCCAGTTTTGAGTCAACCCCAGCCCAGGTGGTAGACTACTGTGGGTTTGTACAGGTGGGTCAAATCACCCAGACATGGCACTATCACAAAGATGGAGAGTGCTATGGGAGGTGTGAACACAGATGCCAAAGCAGCTATTGCAGGCCAGTGACTCAAATACCAAAGCACACCCCTGGGGCTCTCATGAAACGCAGGTAGCAGAGCTGGTCTCGACTCAGGTCCTGTATAAAGCTTTCTGCTTCCCACGGCTCTTTCAGGCACAAGCAGTTGGGTGTAGTAAAAATCGCGCCAATCCATGTCTGTAAAACCTGAGTATAAATGACTATTCTGGATGCATTAAACTAGTAAATATCTTAGGCTTCCTCTCCGTTTTTTTTTTTTTGGGGTCACATCAGCAATACTCAGGAGTTACTCCTGGCTCTGCACTCAGTAATTACTCCTGGAGATGCTCTGGGGGACCATATGGGATGCCAGGGATTGAACCCGGGTCCCGTCACGCAAAGCAACCCACCCTATCCACTGGACTATCATTCCGGCCCCTTCCTCTCCATTTTGCTTAAATATTCCATTGAAAATGCAATCTAATATATTAGTTATTTCTCTGAATAATATGAAGACTATGACTATGTAATAGAAATAACAGAATGTCTAGTATGAAGTTTGGCACACATATTCAGAATCAATTAATTCCCCATTTTAATTTTTTTCCTGCAATAATATAAGCAAATGTAACTAATAAAAATAAGATATAAGGCATATATAAAATTGTTTTTCTCATAGTCACACATAACTAAAGAAACAGGGGTTGATTTTGTTTTGCTAGACTCACGATAATTTAAGTTCTCAGATACACATGATTACAGTATGAGCCAGTGAGGGTATAGAAACATATTAGTGTTTCCTTAATCGAAATCAGCATGCAATGCATCATTCCAAAGATGTTCATGATTCTATTCAGTCATAATGTTCCAACACCCATCCCTCCACCAATGCACATTTCCCACACCATTGTGCCCGTTTCCTTCCACCCACCCACACCGCAACCTGCCTCTGTGGCTGGAAATTTCCTTCAGTCTCTCTCACTTTCTCTCTCCTTCTGCACACTGTTTTGTAAAACAAGACATCTAAAGGGTTATCATGTATATTCCTTTACCTACTTTCTATACTCAGTTCTAGCTTTAAAGGAATAATGGATAGATGCAGAGATAATAAAGTTATATTAACTAAAACTTGTCAGTTTCTGAGAAAGGAAAAATGATGGATTTGTCAAGAAGCTATTTATTAAGTATGGACCATTTGATTACAGGATTATCATCATAGATATAGGGAGTGTGTACTCTGGAGTCTGAGGCAGTACTAAGAGCTCTTTATCAGGATACCTAAAACCTGTCCTTTATTATCAGGATACCTACATGTCCCAGGATCTGCAAAACAAGGGAAATTCTCTTCTATGTAGGTCTGGATAATATGTGAATACTTTTTACAAGCAGAGTTTAAAGATAGGGAATAACCAAGTTTAAAGATAGAAATAACCAATTCAAAAGGAAGGAATTTGCCTGACTAGCTTTTAGTGTGAAAGGAAAATAAATGAGCACCAAAGGACATGAGAAAAAAAATTAAATTTTCACCAATCTAGTATTACCAAGTTCCAAAGTTCAGTGCCTTTCAAGAGTCAGTGGAGTAGTCTGACAGTGAATAGAGATGAAGGAAGAATAAGCTCCTGGATGCTTCTGGACGCAATATTGCTTCTATCTGCACATCCCATTACTGGTTCCGTTAACCGGTCCACAGTACTGCCCCGTGCTACAGCTCATCACCATCTCTGGCACCTGTATTCTGCTGCCACTGCTGCCTCTCACATCCGCCTTTTCATCCTGCTCATCTCACACCTGAGATTTTTACTAATCTGGTTCTTTCTATGGTTCTGTTTAATTTGACTCTGAGGTCACACCTGCAATGCCTGGAAGAGTTCCAGTTGGCAGGGGAGAGAGTCTGGGTCTGCAACATGCAAGGCAAATGCTTTAACCCCCTGTCTTCTCTGTGGTGGTAACCTCATTCTTTTCATTTGACTTGTTCATTCTGCAAATTAACATTTATTCAACTCCGCTTTATGCTCAACACTGTGTTAGTGACAGATAGCCAAAATGTTTCCAACCTCCTTTGCTAAAGAGACTGATGCTATTATATCCAGAGATTGCCTTGAACAAATTTGTGCCTGTTCTTGCCAACTCAAACCAGCATTTGTACAAGGAACAACTTTATCTTTCTACCTCAGGTGGTTTCTTTTCTCTTTGTCAAGTTGTCTGTGGTGTAGCCCTGCTTTATCAGAAGTTACTCAGTTTCACAGTTTTTAAACTTAGTGTCTTGAATGCTGGTACTCATAACGTTTTCTTTATAAGGAAGTCTCATAATAATGCTTTTTTCAGTACAGAAAACATGTTCTCTGTGTGTGTATGTGTGTGTGCACATGCAATTGTATATTTAGGGAAAATCGTTGGACGTTATTGTACCTATCAACTACATAATAATTTTAGCACTCTTTTGCTAAAGTTAAAAACTCATAATATCTAAAGTTTGGAAAGCTCTGAATGAGAGAATGATAAAAAGACGTAGCAGTTTCAATGAGCCTACATGATACAGACTGTTAATTTTACAGACATGCACAGACACTGGATTCACTTAAATGCTTTCAACCATACTCTTTTATAGTCTGAAAAGAAGCAGACACTCAAGAACCATGAGAGTGAAATCTTATTCTACTTAAAGTTAACAAGTTATCTTGTCGCTCTTTTTGTAGCTGGGGAGTAAAAATGTGTATCACCCAATAGCAGTAGTCGGGCATTGGTACTTGGCACAGGGGCGGAAAGAGGGTATAGAGGTGATACTTGTGCATGTAGTGGGTTTCCTTTTTAGGAAAGGAGCCTTGGTTTTAAGAAATTCTTCTTTGAAATGGGAAGAAAATGTTCTTGATGAGGATATTTTTCTTTATTAGAAAGCATTTAAGTATGATGGCTCTTAAAGACGAGGGACACTATTTCAGTTATTTCTAAATAAATGCCTATGGATAGGTGGGGAAGAGCAAAGGGCACAGTACCTCACCTAAGAAAACACAAAGAAATATAACAACACCATGAAGAATTGCCTGACAATAATCAGTGTGCTAATATATGATGATAAATGTATTATTTGTAATCTCTGATAGATTGAAAATTGTTGTCATGCTATTTCAAATATTGTCATCCAGCAACTCTCACTGACAGAGTAGAACATTTTTATATTTCATTAATTAGAGGAAATAAAATATTAAAATCAAAATAAGTTAATTTTTAACAACATGGGGGTATTATAAACACATACATTCATGGTCATCACTATGTTATTAATTTGAGATAAGACCTGTCTATTTACTAACATTAGCATGGTGAAATATAATCATGATGGGTGTTTAAGTAATTCATATATATATATTTGGTACTTTTATGTTATATTATATAATAGTAGCTTTTTATAAGCTAGTAGACAATGGGAGGTTTGTGGTTGTGCCAGACTTTTAAAATGTAAAGAAGATTTTAGCCAAGCACAGTATCAAATTTTTTTGCTAACAACATTAGCACATTTTTCCAGTTTTCTTTACATTTATTCACTATATGTGTCTAGAAAGGTTTTATTTGCTTAGGGGCAAGATCTCAGAGATTTTCACCAATCAATTTCAGTGTTAAATACATTTATTTTAACCTGAATTCCCGATAAGTATATAAAATTCATTAAGCTTTAGCCTGCATGTTAAAGGAAACTGAATATTTTTAAAATAGAAATAATTAAGTATACAAAATACTGAGTGCTTAAATGAGAATAAATGCAGCTCTACATAGTGCCTTCTATGAGGTATTACTGTCCTCAGCATTCAATAAAGTCATTAGCATCTAGCTCTGTAGGAAAGCATTTATCTATCCTAAGCCAAATATTAATGATTAATATTGACTAAGTATGTAGCTGAATATTTCTCTTTGTAAAGGCAAATCATTATAGACAGTAGTTCAATATTAGAGAAAGAATTCATCTTTTCCTATGAGGGCATAAATCTTGGCACATTCTAGTTCAACAGATGTCACATACTTTTGTGGTTTTCTTCTGGTTTTGGGGGCCACACCTGGTGGTGCTCAGGGATTACTCTTGGCTTTGTACCAGGGATTACTTTTTGCAAACTTGGGAGATCAAGTATATTGTATCTGTATCAAACCCATGTTGGCCATATGCAAAGCGATCACCCTACCCTGTCAACTGTTCTATCTCTGAGGCTCTAGGATTGGCTGTTATAAGTTAAATTTAGTGATTTTATTTTTTTAAATTTTTATCTTTAGTATTGCATATATTTAGTTGGGACCATAAAGCATGCATTTTGATAAGTCTTAATTAGTATTCAATGAGTCTTTGATTAATTCTTTGGCTTTGCTCTTCCTCTATTTCTCCTCTCACATTACAGTCTTGTCACGTAGCTATCCTAAATCTATCCTCGGATATTTTCATCTATTCTCTAGTCATAATAGAAAGCATAAATTTGAGATATATTTCATTAAAAATGGTGCCGCTCAAGTGCACCCATTATGATATTTTGTTATGCTAAGTTTTTAAATACCTTCACTTTTTATGTTTGTTAATACATAGACTATAATGTAGCAAACCCTTAGTAATTAAAATATGCTTTTATATTTTATACATATTATTTCGACATATCAAAAAGAAAGTTTATCTGTATCATTATTGATAGTTCAAAAATTTTTAAGTATATATACATATATAGTGCTTTTATATTTATGAGTAGATTTCTCTGATTTGAGTTTTAAGGATGAAAGTATATTTACACTTCAAACAAGTGATATGTAATCACATTTCCTCCAGCAAAAAATCCCATTAACATTTTTATTTTTCTATCAACTACATTTTCAAGACAATCTTACAGCAAGGAGTGCCAAACATTTAGCAAGGAACACATCACTCTCCTCACCAAGAATAAGATTACACACACTGTGTCATCATTACTCTGCTTGTTAACAAATAATCATAGGTTTTATCACCTTGAGCTATTTAGATTATCTCATTGTTTTCACCCTAAAGAAGGGTGATCCCTTGTTACAACTTTTTGTCACTGTGGATAATTCTAAGGTCCACTTTGATGTCATGAGATTTTAATATTGATAGTAACTAGATTCTCTAGGTAAGTGTTATGTGCCAGATACAATACTTAATGCATTTTCTCATTCATATTTTTATGGCACTTTTGAACAAAATCATGGGAGAGCAGATGTACTTGCTAGTAAAACATCAGATTTTATACCGGTTCTAGTCTTATAAAATAATTGCATTCAGTCTTCTAGGGAATGTTTTCTTCTACCTCCCACTATTTTCTTGTCCTATCCCTAACCTGACATTCCGCAGGAGTGCTTTCTTCAAAAAACATACTTGGTCATTAATGTTTCATGCTATATTCCCAGAAGTCATGATATGGCAATGTCTAGAAGTGTTTGCAAAGATAAGAACATACAATCACAAGTACAATACCACCAAACTCTGACTTTGAAAAATTAATGCCCCAGAACATTAGTAAAATTCTATAGAAATGATTAGAAGGGCGAATAAGGTATTACAAGTTACTTTCTATTGAATCTTCTCTCAAAAGTAATGAGTGATATCAAGGGGAGCAGCAGTATATAATCAAGGCAGTTTTTAGGAATTCATATTTAAACACAAATTAAGGAAAATAAATGTCAAATGAATGGCATGTGAATAAAGCAGCCTGTCATGGGTTAGTAGAAATAACTGAAAAGCAGTGATAACATTATAATCAGGACGTCAACAGATAAATGCCATTTATACAGGTGAGAGGAAGCAAAGATGACAGATGGCAAAAAAATATTCAAGTGTTTAAATGTCATTGGGTAATGAGTGATTTTTTGACATTTTTATTTAGGATTAGAGATAAATTTTTATTGGATACCTTTTTTTTTGAAATTTTAGAATTGGGGAGGCTTTTACTTTTGATTTTAATTCTAATGTTTCCAATAATTTCTTCTCAAGTACTTTCTTTTTTTATTTATTTAATTTTTGAGTGGAGCCATGACTGATGAGTGCTAGAGTCACCCGAGGCATCGTTCCTGGCGATGCTAGGAGATACACGGGTGCTGAGGATCAAACTTGGTTTTGCCACATGCAAGGAAACTGCCCTTTACAATCTCTTAGGTCACAATGTTCTGTATTTTCTTTGGACTAAGAAAAGCATTTTATCGATGATTTATTTGTGTCTTATGGTTAAAGAGTTATAACCATGAAACAACAAGTTTGATTATAAGGCATTAACACTGATGTTAAACATTACTCTTGTAGAATGAAATAACACAGGTCTTCCATATAAAATGTATATACAAACTAACAGACATTGCTATCCATCATATTTTTTCTAAAATCAGTAAATTAAAGTTAATGATAAGAAATTTGGTCTCTGACCAGTCTACCTGAGATTTTTATAACCATGACTACTAATATTATTTTGAGCAGTAATACAATCTCTCACAGGGGCTTTACCTCCTTCATCTAGAAAAGAAAGGAGAGCATCTAACTCAAAGACTTCTCATTTGGTTAATGGAGTTAACATCTATAAGACATAGAACAATGCTTTTTGCATATAGTGAGCACTCAATTGTTCATAAGAACAGCTAATAATTTGGTGGTTTTTTTCTTTGTTCATATACTTGACTAAAATCTTCAATAATAAAAGTTTGAGTAGTAAATAATAAAACAGAGTGTGATGAGGCAGATTTGGACTCAAATTCTTTCCTTGAGAGCCAGCATCCTAATATCGTAGAATATAGTTATGGACTTTCATGTGAAGGATGACTGAGGAAGTTTTGATAGAAAACCTTCTCAAAGGGATATTCATGGTTAGCACAAGCTAAGGGAGAGAGAGTGATCAAAAAATGTTGGAAGTTGGGGCCATATAACAAGCTGATATGACAAAAAGGGAAGAGCACCATTGGGGTTCATGACAAGGGAGATTCATAAAGCTGAGAAAGGAATAAACAAAAAGTGACACAGACAGACTGAGTCAGGACTGTGGGGAAGACAAAGAGGAGAACATCACTATACAAGAGCTGGTTGCAAGAGCCACAACTCTGTGGAAGCACAGACTGGTCAGGTCAAGTTTCTGTCTCTCATTTCTTGTCATTCACTTGGGGACCCAGACCAAACTAAGAGTTAGGGAGGTCTTTTGATGAAGTCCATGTAGATATTCTTCCTGGAGCACAGAACTTGTATGATTTTGTAGAGGAAGGCAAAACATTGACCCAGGGACATAGTATCCAGTGTAATGTTTGACCTCTCTAAATGTCAAGACTGGGCCTTCCTGGGATGAACCCAGAGCCACAGCTGAGCCTGGCAAGCTACCGTGGTATATTCAATAAGCCAAAACACTTACAATAATGGGCCTCATTCCCACCGAATGGAGATGTTACGGAGCCTTCTGCAGCAAATTGATGAACAATGGGAAGACAAGTGACAAGTGACTAATGTCATTTGAGCTTTTTCTCTGTAAATGTCGTCTAGACCAACCTTGAATGTTGTCTGTAAGAGATGGGTTCCACATCCTCTGCATTAAATTACCCAAGAGACTCACCTTGCTTACCTCTAGTCATTCATATTTTACGTTTCTAAAAAGGAATCCATGCTAAGGGTTAAACTCCCGAGAAAATCACCCTAAATTTAAACAAAGGATTAGCATCAGCAAGTAATGACATGCATGATCAAAATAGTTTTCCTAAAAAATAGATTAAACTGAAGATGGAAAATGATACAAATTCAAATTAAATTACCAAATTAAGTAAGCAAATAATTTACTTATGAAAAAAAGTGTTAAATAAAGTCTCAAACTTCTGGGTTCAGCAAAGTGGTTCCTTATGGAAAGGGCATTTCTAACATTTTTATATGCAAATATTAGCTAACTAGACCTTTCTTTTTCAAGGGCAATTTATCTTGAAACTTAAGAAAAACTGTTTTTAATACAAAAACTGTACCTTTATAAAATGTGCATTTAAAATGAAACAGAAGATTATTCTGTTTTGTAGTTTTGAATGTCTGAAAAATAAATTACTTAAAATGAAGTGACAGTTTTTATAGTCACATACCAATTTATTTGGCAAGCAGTTATTTTTTACCAATTCAGTTACCTATAATTCATCATGATCATTTTTGTCATGATGTTCTTTTAGCAACCCTATTATATGTAAAAATTATGAAGAGCTAAGAAATGCCACTTTGGTACTAACTTCTAGCACTAGGAAAGAATGATTGAGACACTTGCTGATGAAAGTGAAGCAGCAATTACAAAACAAATCTAGAGTCAAGAGTAACAGATTTGATGTCTTCACATGAAAAAAAACAAATGAAATTCTGTATCAATAGTAGAACTATATGAGAGCAAGGTAGGGAGGGTTCTCTAAATTAGCATGTACCTAATTTATACATATATTCAACCATCCTATAAATTCATTTAAGAATGGGGATTGCCCTTGACAAGTATTTAGAAAGAGTTACATAGGCATAATCTTCAGAGGCTCCATGAGTCTACTAGGGCTGGAGTGAGGAAGACAGGAGGAAATACTTAATGCACAACACAGTATATTTTATAATAGTGTTAAAGATCATGATTTACAAAGTTATCAAGATTGCATTTTACTCATACAATAATGCATCACTCTCTCTCCGCCAGTATCAACCTCCCTCCACTAGTGTTCCTGGATTCTCTCTCAACCCCCAACCCTGCTTCCATCCCCACCTGTCTTCTTGACAGGCACATTACAGTTTCAGTGGTGGCTGTTTAGGTCCATGTTTTCACAACACAACAACTTTTATTTCACTGTATCACTGTATCACTGTATCGATGATCACGGGGAGTTCATCATCGATTTGCTCGAAGCGGGCACCAGTAACATCTCCATATGTCCTGTCTCATGCAGGTAGAGCCCAAGGGCACCTGCTTGCTCGGGAACATAAAGAGCCTCAAACCATTCCATCAGGTCATGGGAATGAGGTCTATAATTGTTACTGGTATCTGGCATATCAAATACGACACGGGTAGCTTGCCAGGCTCTGCCCGTCGCGGGTAGCATACTCTTGTAGTCATCTCAAAATCCAGCATTTATTGATGGACCGCAGCAGCTGCAAGTGGCCGCACGAGCTGGACTGTGATAGGCTGGTCTGCTGGGTGGAATTCTGACGAGGAGGGAAGTCGGATGTGGAAAATGGAGGTCCTCATGGAGTGGGGGGTCGTCTGGCTTGTTGTGAGGCTCTGCTGGGGTGGCGGGCCAGGGCTAGAACCTGCCATCCCTCCCGGGCACCTCATTATTTACTTAAAATTATCTAATTAAAGTGCCATGATTTGCAAAGTTATTTATAGTTAAGTTTTAGGCATATACTATTTCAACCCTAATACCACCACCAGTTTCAGCTTCCCTCCACCAATGTTCTTTGGTGCTTAGAAGGTGGAAGAGTCCCACTACTAATTCTCAGCCAACCAGGTCAGAGAATTCAGTGCAGTTCTCCAGATGTCAAGCTGCAAAGATCCTGTTGTTCCAGGGCTAACAAAGAGACAACCCTTGGAGTTTCCAGGGCTCTATCATGGATGCTTACAGCATTGTGTAGTGCTGGAGGACTGACGAGTTGAGCTTTGCCTAGCACTTGACCCATTAGCTTTTACACTCCTCAACCTCCAACGGACAATATCTAACCTGGGGAAAGCTCCAAGGAAATTAAGTTGGATGATGTATTGAACATTACAGGGCATTCAAAAACTCCTTCAGGTAGAGTCCCTCCAAACAGGTGCTCTCAGCAGAGGTTGTGGACAGATGTCCCAGTAAAATGGAAAAAAAAATCTGTGACTGTGAGGAAAGGAAATGTGGCAAAAAACTAGACAATAGAGAATACTCAATACCTGAGGTTCCGCCTGCCACAAAAATGTAAGAACTTCATGGAGGTTAGAAGATATTCCCTATTCACTTGCCTGCAACTAAGCCCTCTCAATATTAAGTCAATTAAAATAAGAATGCATTTGTCAGAGACCTATTTTGTGCTATGATTATTCATGAATAGTCTCTTGTTATCTTTTTGCTTCCCAAGTTTTCCTTATACATCTTTCTACTACATAATCATAGCTTAATGACTAGATATGATCTGAACTGCAAACTACTATAAATGTTTACATTGTCCCAGCCATTTGCTAGTCCGAAATAGTCTGAACTTTTCCAGAAAGTCCTTACTTTAATTTGTGGTTGTAACTAGATACTTACCCTTTTCTTTGTTAAATTCTACGTGTGGTAAATTTTAATTATTTTATTTGAGAAAGGGCTCAGAGTAGTACCAGGGGGACTAGAAGCTAATCCCTGATTCTCAGCTTAAGCATTCAAGTTTCATTCTTGCCATGGGATACTTTTTTGGGACCAGTGGTGAAAGAGGCCATCAGAGGAAGCTTGTAAGGACTAGCATTCAACAAGGTCTTACCTAGCAGTGCTCAGAGGCCTTGAACATGGGATCCTATATGTGCAAGATATGTAAATGACCTTGGAGCTATTTGCCTTATTCCTAAAAGGCTGACTCAAATTCAACATCCTTCATTTGACACATGAAGGAATCAAGTGACTTTTACTCTAGATTCTCACAGTAGGGGCATAATGCTATAGCTGTGATCTGTCAAGATATTTTCTTTGTCTAGAGAATTATGAGGCAACAACACAAAAATATATTGGAACTAACCCTTATATGATTGGCTTACCTGCTCTGTTGTGTTTCAATCCCAAGAATACTTCTGAAATAATCTTTTGGAGGATGGACAATATGTGGAAAGGGGCTGAGACATCTCTCTGTCATCTAGGTCAAACCAGCCATCTCAGTAAATTGCCAAATCACCACTGCTTATTTAAGTACATTCAATAAAGATCATTCATGATGCTTCAACAGCCACAGTGGCATGTTTTTTCTAGGTGAAACACTAGGGTGAAACAGATTATCTGGTCCTTTGGTAAGCGGTACTTAGTACAGTTATGAAACCTCAATATAAATGCTTTTTGTTGCTATAGTTGTTAGTTGTTAAAGTTTTTTTTCTGGTTTAAAAAAATATAACAATTTTTATAGAACACACATTGTGATAGTTTCTGTTTTCCAAGACAACTACAAGCTCGGTGATAAGCTAAAGAACTGATATGATGACTCTGTACATTAAAAGCTATCACCTCTTTAGGAGTTATTTAATTATTAAGTATGTTTTAAATGTTCTGTTGTCTGGTATATGCTACAGGGAATATTGCCCGTATTGTTATTAGCCAAATAGGGGAAGTAAATTGTCTTGTACAAACTGTAGGGAATATTGCCAATACATTGATATTAGCTAAGTAGAGAAGTAAATTGTAGGCGGCACAATAAAGAAAAACATTCAAAATATAAACATGAAGAAACTCCTAGAACTAAGAAATGGTGTGAGTTTGTTTTACATCTAGATTTACTCATGAAGGAAATTCCATTGACTATTTAATTAATTATTTATTTTTGTGGGTCACACCCGGCAATGCTCAGGGGTTACTCCTGGCTCTGTACTCAGAAGTTACTCCTGGCGTTGTTCAGGGGACCATACGGGGATGCCGGGGATTGAACCCAATTCGCTCACATGCTATGCAAACACCGACCTGCTGTACTATCTCTCTTGCCCTTCCATTCACTATTTTTAAATGAGATTGCTCTTAACATAAAGCTCCAGTTTTATATGGAAAGCTTTACAGCATGCTTATTCCAACAGGTGAAAACAATGAGCCAAAGCCATGTCGTAGAAAGAAGAATGAAGGTTCTAACTATACAAAAGCTAAATGTAGCTTTCATTTAAATGAATGATAGTTCCTTATATTATTTATTATTTGACAATTTTTCCCCTCCACTTTCTATAAGACAGTTTACACAGACATGAGTGCCAAGTCTAAAAAGAAAGTTTCTCCTTTTTGCCTTTTAATCTTCCAGGGTATTACTTCCAGCAAGTCTGATTTTCCAGTAACTCAAGGACTTTGAAGTTGAGAGCTTTCTGTGTTTTAAAGGGAATCTAATTTCAATCTTCAAGGAGATCTCAGCACAGAGATGCTGTCATCTGCTCTAGCCCAACCCTATTTTTTTTTGCAGTCAGATGAAACCATACCTCCTTCAAATGATGATTTCTCCCTATTCCCACAGGTGCAGAGACATTTCTGTGAGAATCAGATTACTGATAGCAAGCAGGAAACGAAACTCAAAGTCATATTCCAGAAATGGGGGCTGCCTTTCCTCATCTTCAAGATCCAGGCAGGGGCTTGGGGGGTGGGTGGGAAGCAGCTGGCCAGCCAGACTCCCAGAGTCAGAACACTGTCTCCTCCAAAACCTGGTTCTTGATTATGGAAGGCAATTTCTCTCTCAGCATTCAGCTCAGACACCCAGCCCAATTTACATATGCTAATCCCCTGGTTAGATTTCCTAAACAAAAAGAAGTCCTGATTTTTTGGGTATTTAAACTTCTCTCTAAATATAGGAATGTTTTGCAGTTAATTTTGTATTTAGGTAGGAGGTTGTTGGGACTAAAAATGAAGTTGCCAATATTGGTGACAATTTACATACAAATAGAAATATGTAGCTATGTTCCTGAAATCCCATAATATTGTCAACCAAACTTACGACAGTTTAAAAAAAAATATTTCAGCAATATTATTTTTCAAAAAGAAAGAAAGCAACTTTCTAGATAGAACTTGGTTTTTAGAACATTCCTGGGTGATCTGTAACTGTCTTTATAGCAACAATGTTACAGAATGCTATAGAATGTCATAGCAAGGAACTTTCAAAAGGAACAGAGTCAATGTTCTCAAATGTTATGAGGAAGAAATCATGAACATAATTTAAGCTGGTAGAGGATAACAGTCCTCTAAACTAATTCTAATTTTGACAACAAGTTCTGCTTTAGAAATCTTTAGCTTCTACTTTAACACTCAGTCACTACAAATAAACGAGAACACACGTTGACTTGCGCACGTTGCTTTCATCCCTACAATGAAGCTGTATCATAGAATTCTAAGAGCTCAGTGTCATTTTTAGATGCGTTAAGATAAATGTCCTTGCCTTTATAGCTTGTGTTAACAATTGTGGAAAGCTAATATAGAATCGCAAGCTTTATAGTGTGATGATCCTTATCACTTTTTAATACAAAGTCTATCAATAATTGTAGATATACAACAAATATTTCCTGAGCACCTATTATATAGAAAAAATTTATACCAGATGTAGACATGCAGGAATAAGAAAAAAAATGTAGTACCATATTTATGATTTTCCTTGAGACTGTAGCTGTTTCAACGGCTTTACAGAGTACTAAGAAACTAAGAAATAAAACCACAGCAAATATTGAAATGAATTTGGATAAATTGAATATTAATCCTAAGGGATCCCATAAGAGTCTTGGTGCTCTGATAAATAGCTAAAATACTTCTATAGTGACCACTTTATCTGTAACTTTTTATCCTAAAGAACCAACTTAAGCCTTGTTAAAAATTCTCTGAATGCTAAATATATCTTTTTTAAACCAAAGCAAAGCAAAACTAAAACCAGATAACTATAGATGTGAATTCCCAAAACTCAGAGCAGTTTGTAAAAGGCCATGTCTCAACTTCAGAACACATTAATAGAATCATAGAATAAATAAACAGTATTTTTTCTTAGACATCCAGTTTATAAACCTGATATGTTGATTTTTTTTCATAATTTTCCCATCATGAAATGTGATAAGGGCTTTACCAGGTCTGGATTTATTTTAATTCTGGGTTGGTGTTTCTTAGGATACCAGTCTCTATAGATCCTCTTGAAAACACTGTGCAATGAGTACTGATAACCAAGATATGTGTGAATGGACCATACAGAATTAATGATATGCAATTGCTTTATACTTAAAAAAGAAATAATTAATGTATCTCAACTTAGTATAATATACCAAGATTTTTAAGGGAAATTGAAATTAAACTTGCATTGTCAGTGAATTCTGTGGTTATCACCAACTAACAATGAAATGTCTTGGCTGATGAAGAAGCTGAGTTTATAAATTTATTTAATATCAGTTAATTGAAATGTAGACATTATAATATGTGCTATTGTGTATACTATAAGAGAACAAAGTTTAAAGATCCAAATCAGAAAATTACCTACATAAATGTGTCCCAGAAAATTTAGTTGGAACAACCAGTACCCCAATATTTTTATTTTTTTTTTTCTTTTTGGGTCACACCCAGCAATGCTCAGGAGTTACTCCTGGCTCTGCACTCAAGACTTACTCCCTGGCGCTGCTCAAGGGACCATATAGGATGCCAGGGATTGAACCCGTGTCAGTCACCTGCGAAGTAAACACATTACCTACTGTGCTAGCTCTCTGGCCTCACCCCCAATTTTTATGGATGAAGAGAATGAAATTTAGAAGCAATGTAGTCATTTTCTCTTTCCTATCTACACTTGAAAGTGATATAGCTTTGTTCATCTGAGGTAAAAATAAATTGAATTCAAGCAATGATCATGAGTATCAAGAACAATCACATGTCATGATTATTGAGAGATCAGTGGAGTCCATGATAATTTTTCAAGTAGATTACAGGTTAATAAAAACAAGAATATTAGACCCCCACCTCCCAAAGGTGTCCATGACCTAGTGTTTGAAAGCAGAAAACGTATTTCTTTACTCTATAGAAAGAACGTTACAAAAATGATTAAGTTAAGCATTTTGAAATGGGGAAAATTAACCATAGTCCCAATTTAATCACAGATGCCCTAAGCAAAAATAGGGTGTGAAAGAGGATCACATATATGAGAGGGTTTGGTTAAATTTCTGCCTATACTGTTACTTTGTGTTGCGAGAGGTCAAATGCAGCAGAAACTTATGTGTCACATCTGAGTCACATTCTTCACCTTTTGTGACAGCTAAGGAAAGACAAAAAATGACACATGAAAAAGAGTAGGGATCTCAGGTACCCTACCTCCCCTGGGGTGTGTGGCTGGCCGGGGCGGGTGCCTGGGGCCGTGGTAGAGCCCCGGGTCTCGGCAGAAGGTGGAACTACAACCCCCAGAAGTCCGAGCGGAACCGGAAGTAAACGGTCATTTTGAACTCTCACACCGGCCTGTCTGCATCTCAGGTACCCTACCTCCCTGGGGTGTGTGGCTGGCGGGCGAGGCGGCTAGCCAACGCGGCCGCTTATTAATAAAAAAACTAGGAATTTCCACACCAAGGGAAGGTAATACCCTCAAGAAAAAAGAAACAGTACACCAGAGGAATCTATCCCTGAACACCACAACACCATGGGGGAAACAACGCAGATCCCCAGCTCGAAGAACAGATGAAGGAATCGACCCTGAAGACTCAAAAAAGAATACAGATGTGCATGATCTCTCTGACAGTGAAACCAGAGAAGAAATTGGTAGGATGTTTAAGGAGCTCAACGAAAAAATTGAGCAGATGTCCAATAAAATACAGGAGAACATAAACGAAGCAGTTGAAAGGGCTGTCAATAAACTACGGGAGGAAATGAGAGCAGAAATGAGAACCATGCAAATAGAAATATCATCGCTTAAAAACTCAGTAGACGAAATGAAAAACACAATCGGGGCTCTGAATAGTAGGATGACAGCAGCGGAAGAGAGAATCAGTGAGACTGAAGATGAGCTGCAGAAAGCACTCAGAGATCTACATAAGATGGAAAAAGACCGGATAATGGATCAGCAACGAAACAGAGAACAATGGGATGAAGCCAGGCGGAACAACATAAGAATCATAGGAGTCCCAGAGGGACAAGAAAGTAACCCCAAGGAAATTAAAACAGTTAAAAACATCCTGGCTGAAAAGTTCCCCGAAGTTAAAGGACGAAGGCATCCAGATCCAAGAAGCCCGACGCGTACCAGCAAGAAGAGACCCCAATAGAAAGACCCCAAGACACATCCTAGTCAAAGTAATGGATGCCATAGACAGAGACATAATTCTTCAGGCAGCAAGATCAAAGAAGGAAATTGTATACAAAGGAGCATCCATTCGACTTTCAGCAGACTTCTCAGAAGACACCCTCCAAGCCCGAAGGCAGTGGTGGGATATAGTGAAAAAAACTTAATGAAATGAATGCCTCAGCAAAGAATTCTTTATCCGGCTAAACTCTCGCTCAGATTTGAAGGACAGATATACAACTTCTTGGATAAACAACAGCTTAGGAACTTTGTAAAATCAAAACCAACCTTAAAAGAAGGACTGAAAGATCTACTATAAGACGAGACATAACCCAAAAGAACAACCAACCTATTCAGAAAGATGGCACAAAATCCCATGACAATAATCTCTCTCAATGTCAATGGTCTAAATGCACCAGTTAAGAGACACAGAGTGGCACAATGGATCAAAAAATTGAATCCGACATTCTGCTGCCTGCAAGAAACACACCTGAACAATCGGAGCAAAGACAGGCTCAAAATAAAAGGCTGGAAAACAATCCTTCATTCAAACAACCCATCCAAAAGGCTGGGGTAGCCATACTGGTATCTGACAACATAGACTTCAGGCTGAAGAAGGTCAGAAGGGACAGTGAAGGTCACTTCTTAATAGTCAAGGGATGCATATATCAGGAAGAAATCACGCTATTAAACATATATGCACCCAACGAGGGGCCAGCAAAATACCTAAAACAACTACTAATAGACTTCAAAGAAGACATTGACAACAACACAATTGTAGTTGGAGACTTCAACACTGCTCTATCAACCCTGGATAGATCAACAAGATTGAAACTTACCAAGGAAATACTGGCCCTTAAAGAAGAGATGGAAGAAAGAGGGCTGGTAGACATATACAGGGCATTTCACCCCCAAAAAGCTGAATACACTTTCTTCTCCAGTGCCCACGGAACATACTCCAAAATAGATCACATGCTGAGCCATAAATCATACCTCCATAAAATCAAGAAGATAGAAATTGTGCCAACTACTTTTTCAGACCATGAGGCACTGAAAATAGAAGTTAATTGTACACAAAAACGGAGACCAATACCAAGTACCTGGAAACTAAACAGCTCACTGCTGAACAACCAGCAAGTCATAAAAGAAATCAAAGAGGAAATCCAAAGATTCCTGGAAACAAATGAGACTGAAGACACGAATTACCAGAACTTGTGGGATACAGCAAAAGCAGTGTTAAGAGGCAAGTTCATAGCTCTTCAAGCATTTATCAGAAAAGAAGAAAAGGCCATCATAAACAGTCTGACTTCACAACTTAAGATCTTAGAGAGTGATCAACAAAAGGAACCCAACCCAAGCAGAAAGAAAGAAATAATAAAACTTAGAGCAGAAATCAATGAGATGGAATGTCAAAAACAATCCAGAAGATCAACGAAACCAAAAGCTGGTTCTTTGAAAAAATAAACAAGATTGACAAACCACTTGCAAGACTTGTAAGAAAAGGAAAAGAGAGAACCCAAATAAATAGAATCAGAAATGAAAACGGGGACATCACAACAGAAACCACAGAAATTCAAAAGATCATCAGAGATTACTATGAGAGCCTGTACGCCACAAAACAAGAAAACCTAGAAGAAATGGACAAATTCCTGAATTCCTATAGCTTCCCAAGTCTGCAACAAGAAGATTTGGAATACCTCAACAAACCTATCTCCATCGAGGAAATAGAATCAGTAATCAAAAGTCTCCCCCAAACACAAAAGCCCAGGTCCAGATGGATTCACCAGTGAATTCTACAAAACCTTTAAAGAGGACCTACTCCCAATTCTTTTTAAGCTCTTCCAACAAATTGAAGAAACAAAAACACTCCCAAATAGCTTTTACGAGGCACATATCACCCTGATACCCAAAGCAGACAAAGATGCCACCAAAAAGGAAAACTACAGACCAATCTCCCTGATGAATACAGATGCTAAGATCTTCAACAAAATACTAGCAAATAGAATCCAAAGAGTCATCAAAAAGATTATACACCATGACCAAGTGGGATTCATCCCGGGAATGCAAGGATGGTTCAACATCCGCAAGTCAATCAACATAATACATCATATCAACAAAAGAAAAATAAAAACCATATGATCATATCAATAGATGCAGAGAAGGCATTTGACAAGATCCAACACCCGTTCATGATGAAAGCTCTCCGTAAAATGGGGATTGAAGGAACCTTCCTCAAGATAATCCAGGCCATCTACTACAAGCCCACAGCGAGCATCATTCTCAATGGGGAAAAACTGAAAGCCTTCCCCTTAAGATCAGGGACAAGACAAGGCTGCCCACTCTCACCACTTCTATTCAATATAGTACTGGAAGTACTTGCTATAGCAATCAGGGAAGAAAAAGACATTAAGGGCATCCAGATAGGAAGGGAAGAAGCCAAGTTATCACTATTTGCAGATGACATGATATTATACCTGGAAAACCCGAAACTCTCTACCAAGAGGCTCCTAGAAATAATACATTCCTATAGCAGAGTAGCAGGGTACAAAATCAATACCCAAAAGTCAATGGCCTTCCTATATGCAAACAGCGAAAGAGAAGAAAGGGACATTAAAGAAACTATCCCATTCACAATTGCGCCGCAGAAAATCAAATACCTAGGAATCAGTTTGACAAAGAATGTAAAGGATCTCTACAAAGAAAACTACAAAACGTTACTTCAGGAAATAAAAGAAGACCTGAGGAAATGGAGACATATTCCCTGCTCATGGATCGGAAGGATCAACATTATCAAAATGGTAATACTCCCTAGAGCTTTATACAGATTCAATGCGGTCCCTATAAAGATACCCATGATGTTCTTCAAAGAAATTGAACAAACACTCCTGAAATTTGTATGGAATAATAAAACTCCACGAATAGCTAAAGCAATCCTTGGGAAAAAGAAGATGGGAGGTATCACTTTCCCCAACCTCAAGCTCTACTACAGAGCAGTTGTAATTAAGACAGTGTGGTATTGGTATAGAGACAGACCTGTAGACCTATGGAATAGAACTGAGTATCCTGAAACACATTCTCAAATATACAACCACTTAATCTTCGATAAAGGAGCAAAAAATATTACGTGGAGCAAAGAAAGCCTCTTCAACAAATGGTGCTGGGAAAACTGGGCAGCTACATGTAAAAAAAATGAACTTAGACCTCCTTCTAACGCCATGCACAAAAGTCAGATCAAAATGGATTCTAGATCTCAACATCAGACATGAATCTATAAGGTACATCGAAGAAAACATAGGAGAAACGCTCTACGACATCGAAACGAAAAGTATCTTTAAAGATGACACACCACTGACCAAGCAAATGGAAGCAAAGTTAAACAAATGGGATTATATAAAACTAAAAAGCTTCTGCACCTCAAAAGAAACGGTGACCAAGATACAAAGACAATCCACAGAGTGGGAAAGGATATTCACCCAATACCCATCTGACAAGGGGTTAATATCCAGGATATATCAGGCACTGGTAGCACTCCACAAGAAAAAAACAGCCAACCCCATCAAAAAATGGGGGAGAAGAAATGAACAGAAGCTTCCAAAAAAGAAGAAATTCGAATGGCCAAAAGGCATATGAAAAAGTGTTCTTCATCTTTAATCATCAGGGAGATGCAAATCAAAACAACAATGAGGTACCATCTCACACCACAGAGACTGGCACACATACAAAACAGCAAGAACAACCAGTGCTGGCGTGGATGTGGGGAAAAAGGGACTCTGATCCACTGTTGGTGGGAGTGCCGACTGGTCCAGCCCTTTTGGAAAACAATATGGGCATTCCTCCGAAAACTAGATATTGAGCTCCCATTTGATCCAGCAATAGCACTCCTGGGAATATACCCGAGAGACCGAAAAACACATAGCAGAAACACTATCTGTACTTCTTTATTCATCTCTGCGCTATTCACTATAGCTAGAATCTGGAAACAACCTAAATGCCCGAGAACAGAGGACTGGCTAAAGAAACTGTGGTTCATCTACACTATGGAATACTATGCGGCTGTCAGAAAAGATGACATTATGAAATTTACCTGCAAATGGAGGGACATGGAGACTATCATGCTGAGTGAAATTAGTCAGAAGGAAAAGGACAGATATAGAATGACTGCATTCATTAATACGACATAAATAGATACCAGTGTTTTACTAAATGTGGGAAATGGTAATGGCAGATTAAGACTCACCATTGAATATACACAAAGAGACTTAAGTGATAAACTCTAAATACCTGCAGGGCTAGCCACAATGTGTAAAATAAGAGGCAGAGAGATGCAGAGACAGAGAGAGAGACAGAGAGAGAAAGAGAGAGGAAACTGGGGTACCTGCTATTAAGGCAGCATGGGGGGTGGGCAGGAGGGGGTGGGGTACATTGGTGGTGGAAATGGGGCACTGGTGGAGGGATGGGTGCTGGTATACTGTATTACCAAGAACCAATTATGATCACCTTTGTAATTGTATGTTTCACTGTGGTATAATAAAAAATTAAAAAAAAAAAAAAAAAAAAAAAGAAAAAGGAAAAAAATAAAGAGACTGGAGAGAGGGAGAAATAGAGTTAATAGTTGACAGGCAAGAATTTTTTTTTAAAACAAGATGAATACGCTCTAGATATCTGTTCTACACTATTGCACCTGTAGTCAATAATAGAATACTTGCTTTAATTTTTTTGTTAAGAAGGTAAATTTCACACTAAATATTCTTATAATAAAAGCAACTTTAATTACAAAAAAAAAAAAAGAAGTTACCTTTTATTTGATGTCGAAAGGGCTAATACCAACCTAGAACTGAACATTAAATACAGGCCAAAAAAGCACATGGTAGCCTTTAAGTGTATATGTGTATGTATAGTAATCCACAATATGTAAAAGAAGGAAGAGAGAGAGGGAGAAAGAGAGAAAAGAGGTAAAGAACCAGTCATAGAGGCAGGCTATGGGAGGAGGGAGGGATTGGGGACATTGGTGGTGGGAAATAGGCACTGGTGGAGGGATGGGTGCTGGAACACTATGTGACCGAAACCCCAAACATGAACAACATTGTAATTGTATATGGTGGTATAATAAAATATTAATTAAAACAAAAAAAAAAAGAAAAGAGTAGGAAAGAAAAGAAATATCAGGAAGGTCTCCAGAAGTTGTAAAGAGGAATGAAATAGATTCTCTTCCAGAGTCTCCAAAGGAGCTTTGAGAGAATATTTTGATTTTCACCCAGACAAACAAAGTTCTCATTTCTGATCTTTAGATCTATAACCTCATAGACATGTATTGCTTTGAACTAGAAAGGGTGAGTTCCTTAGTTATAATGGAGGGCATATGTCCCTAGACCAGAAGGACAGGAATAAATTACAAAGTGCTTTAATAAACTCTAAAAGTGATAGTAGTCTGCACTTAATAGTGACAGAGGTAACAAAGAGATAAAGGTTAATATGAGATACAAGGAAATAAATATCAATAGAAAGAAAATCTAAAGCATAGTTTATAGCAAATGATGGACACTTAAGCTGCAAATTCTTTCTTTTTCTAAATGCTTTATATGGTATAACATGTAAAGAAAGAGCTGGTATTTTGTGGACTCACTGACATGGATTCCAGAAAGCCTTTATAATCTCAAATTGCTGGCCAAGCTTGGCCCACTCTTGACTTTTTTCCTGCATGCCCCATATAAAAGCAGCAGCTGCTGGCTCCATCAACATTGCTGTTATGAAAATTATGGGGGATGTAATTTCTTTAACGTTACTTGGCAACACATTTCTGTCCAGGTGTTTGAGAAACCCAGACCATAATTATGCCATAGCAAGAGTAGATGAGAAGTTCAGTCAAGAAAACCAGATTGCTTTTTGTCAAGAAATTCTGTCAAGAGAGAGAAACTGGTGTGGTTGGAAGAGTGTGAACTTTGTACAAAACACTGAATTTACAAAATAAGCCAGCATTTATTTCTTCAGTGATATTTTACAAGTTATTCTTAAGCTCCCGAAATTCTTTATCATTTGTTCTACTTGTACAAGTACTCATATTCTTATAAGATGATTGTATGAATAAATGAGTTTATAAATACAAAGCATTGACCGAGAATGGAAGCTCTCTACAAAAAAATAGGACTCTAACAAGTAGGAACTTGAAAAAACAAGTGATCTGTTTTTTTCAATTTCTTTTCCATGTTAAAAGAGGAAAATATTCTTACTGATCAAGAATATTACCATCCATTTTCAATAAAATAAACTGTCCATAGTATAGCTGGACATTGCACCTAGTATTCAGAAGAGTTAACTGAGGCTGACCAAACATATGTCGCCGGCAAAAATAGTATTATATGTAACACTCGTTTGCTTCTACTAAAAAATACATGAGTTTTCATTATTTCATTGCCTTTTTATAAAAAAGTAATTTATTTATAATAGGGGAGTAGTGAGAATAATTGGGAAAGGGAAATTTTTGTACAGTAGTTAATGAAGTAGGAGAAAGGTAGCAGAGGGAAGAAAAAGGAAGAAAGGAAACTTGGAAACAAATATAATAAATGGAATAATGAGGTGGGAAGAAAGGAAATTAGAAGCAGCAGCAGGATGAGGGAAGAGATGCAGGAAGGAGAAGGGAAAGACTTTCAGCAAGAACAATTAAAACTTCATTTAGGTAGGGAATTATAAAAAAATCATAAAAGACTGGAGAGATATCACAGTGGCTAAAACAATTGACTTGGATGCAACTGACTTGACTCAGCACTGCAATGACTGCATAAATATCTCCAGGAGTGATCCTTGAGCAAATAACAGAGAGCACTGTTAGGTGTGGCCCAACTCCCATATGTGTGTGTGTGGGTGTGTGGGTGTGTGTGGGAAAATAAGTGAAGAAATGAATAATTATTTCACCTCTTCATGATGCTTGGAATTAGCACACAGAGTGCTAAGTAAATCTACTCATTAGTTTATGCAATGGGTATTTATTAAGTGTTCACTAGGAAATAAGTATACCATAGTAAGATGGATTTAGGGATTATTAACTGAAATTTTATAGCAAATGTGGTATCATCAAACCAAAACAACTACTTTATACCTAGTGACCATCTACTGAAACAATAGATATCTGAATTATACAAATAGTACAATAACGTTATTTTACCAGCATCAGATATGACTATTTAGTCAGTAATCACTTGATCACTTGAATCCGTTATTCATCGATTTGCTCAAGGGGCAAAAGTAACATTTCCATTGGACCTCTATCACGTGCCAATGTAGCCCAATGGCATCTGGTTGATTCAGGAATATGAAGAGCCTCAAACCACTCCTTCAGGGTCTTGACAAGGAAGTTTGACCATCTTGTGGGTGGGGGGGGCAGGTAATCTTTTGACATCCTGTGGGATCCAGTCGGTAACAGCTCTAGTCCAGTGGTTGTCTCCAAATCACATTACATGTCTAGCCAATCTGATTTTTGATGCCTTGGCAAATGAGACAGCGTCCATGATTCTGAAATAGCGAACAGAAGTCGGAACTCTGGATTCCTTTTCTCATTTGAGTGAGGCGTGATATTCCAAGCATAGCTCTTTCTATTCCTATCTGGGAGAGCCGAAGAGCATTCTCATCCTGCTTTCGTAGGGCCCAGGTCTCTGAGGCCTATGTTAATGCAGGGAGAACGGTGGAGTTGAAGAGATGTGCCTAGAGCCGGAGGTTCTTTGTCCTTTTAGCTATTTCTTCAATGCCTTTGAAGGCATTCCATGCCACTCTCTTCCTCCTGCGCAGCTCAGGGTTTAGGTCATTCATCATGTTGACTTCTCGAACAAGGTACACATAACTGCTGCATTCAGAGATGTCTGTTCCATTGAGAGTGAATGGGACCTCTAGAACTACTTCATTTTTCATAAACATAGTTTTCTTTAGATTCAGCTGTAGACCTATCTTTCCACATTCTCGGTTGAAGTCAGCCAGCATTTGTGCTGCTTTGCTAATGTTTGGTCAAACGATGACCACAGAATCAAACGATGTCATCAGCGAAGCGGAGGTGGTGTAGTTGCTGACCATATGTCTTCACTCCCATTCCTTCCCATTCTAATTGTCACAAGATGTTCTCATAAACATAGTTTTCTTTAGATTCAGCTGTAGACCTATCTTTCCACATTCTTGGTCGAAGTCAGCCAGCATATGTGCCTTTTGGCTAATGTTTGGTGTTATTAGAACAATGTCATCAGCAAAGCGGAGGTGGTGTAGTTGCCCGACCATCTATCTTCACTCCCATTTTAATTGTCTCATGATGTTCTCGAGGGTGGCACTAAAGAGTTTTGGTGAAATGGTATCACCCTGCCGAACCCATCTTTTGACATCAATGATCACTTCTTTGTAGAATGGTGAGATCCTGGTGGTGAATCCGTCATACAGCTCACAAAGGATCTTGATTTATTGGGTTTTGAACACCCTGTTTGGCTAGGGCTTCGATGACTGCTTCAGTCTCCACAGAATCAAAGGCTTTCTTTAAATCAATGAATGTGAGATAGAGCGGCATCTTATACTCCCTACAAAACTCAATGAGCTTGGTTACTGTGTGGATATGGTCAATTGTGCTGAATCCTTTCCAGAAGACAGCTTGTTCGCATGGTTGTCCTTCATCTAGTGTTCTACCAATCCTGTTCAGGATGACTCATGTAAACAGCGACGAAAGTGGCATCATGGCATTGGTGTCCTTGTCAACACGAACATGGCCATCAACATTGATTCATCTGAATGCCTAACAAACCGAATAGGATGATTACACTTGAAGAGATGTGGCCCACTGCCAGCAATTTCTATCTTCATTGTCTACACACCAACATCCACATACAAAGGAGATAAAATTGAGAAATTCTACATGGAACTGGAGCAGTTCTTTAAAAAAGATCACACCTTCTAAAAGGTCATAGTCAGTGATTTTAATGCCAATATAGGATCGAGAAGATCGGCTGAAGAACTCCACATCGGGACCCATGGCCTAGAATGGAACGAACAGGGTGCGAGACTATCTGAGTTCATCAGGTCCACCAAGACCTTTCATGGGAACTCACAGTTCCACAAGGCTGAAGTGAAAAGTTGGACATGGGAATCTCCTGGCAGACAGTTCCACAATGAAATTGACCACATCATCTTCAATTGACAGTTTTGTCTGACCAATGTTGCTGTCGTCCCCAAATTACAAACAGGTTTGGACCACTGTCTCCTTCGTGCAAAATTCTACTTCACACAACGGGGTGAAAAGGCTGAAAAGTTTAAGAAGAGAACTCCCAGAACGACCACCAACTGGGAACTCTTTGGTACCATTGCAGCAACATGGGAAGATACCATCATTGATGACATCGATGAAGAATACAACCGACTGGTTCAGCACCTCCATGATTGTGCGAAGAATGCTGAGAGAGAGAAAAACACAAAAGGACGCTTGTCTTCAGAAACTCTTGAGCTTATTCACCAACGTGGCAAGGCGCGAGCCTCAGGAGACCAAATGCTAACGTCCAAGCTTGCTAAACGGTGCAGAGAAGCGATAAAAGAAGACCTCAAAGACAGAAGAGCAGAAATACTGGAAGATGCAGCAGAAGCGGGAAAAGCATTCACACTGCCCACCTGTCCTTCGCCAACTATAAGACCAAGATTACTGCCCTCCGACGCCCTGATGGATCTATCACATCTTCCAGAAAGTAAATGGAGAAGATTATCCAGGACTTCTACTCAGATCTCTTTGATAGCCACGTTCACCTGCCCACATACCAAATTCCACATAATGGATATGTTGTTCCCAACGTTCTCCCTTCTGAAATCCGACATGCCATCTCTTCAGTAAAGAAGGGAACAGCACCAGGCCCAGACAAAGTCAGACCCGAACACCTGAAGAATCTGCCTTCGGTACTCATCAATACACTAGCTCGGCTCTTCACATGCTACCTGTCCGAATGTAAGGTGCCCTCCCAATGGAAAACAATCAGGACAGTTCTACTGTTCAAAAAGAGAGACATTCATGACATCGGCAACTATCGCCCTATCTGCCTGTTGTCTGTCATCTACAAGCGCTTAGTCAGTAATAAACCAGGAATATTTTAATCCTGATTTTTTTTGGTTTCAAATTAACTGTTCATTCAGTTTTCGTGGTAATATCATTCCACTTTTTAGCACATTTATGCATGTATGAGAATGTGTCTATATGCATTTGGTTGTTCACATGTGGAGAGAAATTTGGAAATTTCCCATTTTTAAAAATAAAATATGATGAAGTCATCAACAGTTCTGAAGGGAATTTGGGCCATGCCTGCCTGTGCTCAGTGCTTCCTCCCAACTCTGTACTCAGGGATCACACCTGGTAGTGTTCAGGGTATTGAGCTCATGTTGGTGACATTAAAGGAAAGCACCATACCTACTCTCTATCACTCTAGCCCCCAGTCAGTTATTTTGTAGGGATTACTTCTAATCCTGTAGCCATGCTTACTATGACCCACTCCTGTGCTTTAATCAAAATAGATTAAGCAAACCATTAGCAACCACTGCCAAATATTAACTCCTTCCAAATAAAAACTCTTTCCTGCTCCATACAGTATACCTACAGACATCAAAGTTTGATTTTCTGCAGAGCATATACTAGATATGACCCATTTTGTTGGTGTATACCAGGTATAGTTCTATGTGAGACATGATTCTAAATAAAGAACATTTAAGTAAAACTTTCATGCAAATTGTCTTCAATTTTCCCTTACTAAGAGTTTATAACAGATTAAATGGAGATGTGTTTACCTGTTTGCCTACCATAAGAGAAAAACTGATTCAAGCTTCTGAATAAAAACAAACCAAAAGAGGCCAGAGGGATATAATAGCGGGTAGGAGGGTATTAGCTTTGCAAGATCGATCCCCAGCCATCCCATACGGTCTCCCAAGCACTTTCAGGAATGATTCCTGAGTGCAGCGCCAGGATTAACTCCTGAGCATCACCAGGTGAGGCACAAAATGCAAAAAAAAAAAAAAAACAACCCTAAACAACCCAGTATTACAGGTCTGTCCAGTCTATTCCCAAGTGAGAGATGAATAATTCTGCCTTATGAAACTCACTTCCAGACTTTTTTTATGTCCACTAACCCTCAAAGATAAGTAAGAAGTCAATGATCTCTGGGCATCTTTGGAATACATTTTTATAAAGATGACTATATGCTCCCATATCCTGACACAGATACAAGAGGCAGAGCGGCTGCTGACTCTCCCTGTGCTCAGCTGATCATAAGGCACCAGGGAGGGAAGGCAGGTTCTAGCCCTGGCCTGCCATCCCAGTGAAGCCTCACAAGAAGCCAGAGGAACCCCCACACCATGAGGGGCCACCATTTTCAACATCCAGACTCTACAGCTCGTCAGAGCTCCACCAAAGAGAAAAGCCAATCTCTACCCATTGCAGTTCATCAGTAAATGCACGAGATGAGAGTCTACTACTGAGAGTATACCCCACCCCGCCCCAGATGGCAGAGCCTGGCAAGCTACCCGTGTCATATTTGATATGCCAAGAACCAGTAAAATTATAGACCTCATTCCCTGACCTGAAAGAATAGTTTGAGGCTCTCCATATTCCTGGAGTGAGCAGATGCCCTTTGGCTACACTAGCAAGCAACAGAACATATGGAGATGTTACTGGTGCCCACTCAAGCAAATCGATGAACAACAGGAAGACAAGTGAAGACAAGTGATTCTGTCCTTATTTTCATTAATTAAAATGGAACTTAAATTTGTAGATCATCTCCCTTGTAATAAAAATTATCAATATAGTAAGTGAAAATTTATGGATAAATGTGCAAAAATAGCCCCTCACCACCTTTTGGAAAATATAAGTTTGATATATCTCTAAGTTACTTTCTACAATACAAAACTCAGGCTTCTCTGGTGCATATGAATCAACTTTAAAAAACTTCAACCATGCAGACCAAGACAAAAATTAGGCTCCTGGAGAGCAAAACTACAGAAAAAATCTGGGTCTTGAAGTGACGTCTTGGAACAAAGCTCTATTCCTAACCTGGATTTCTCACTCAATAACTACTTCTTTGGAATAAAAACATGCTAAATCTCTTTTAGTCACAGTATTTGGAAATTTTGTACTTTAGTAGATGATTCTTTACCTTTAATATTCTTTCTGGAATTGGATGTTATAACAGAGATCAAATGGACAATCAAGGAGCTCAAGGGTCAGTAGGAAGAATGGGAATGGGAAACAATTATAGTGGAAGATAGGACAATCCTGATGGCTAGGTGACTATGGATGTAGTAGTTGAGGAGACAGGGAAGGTTACTATGGCATGTGTGGAGGAGCATGGCGTGGAATGTATTAAAGCAAAAGCACTAGCATGAAAGTCTTGACAACAGCATCTGGTCTACTATAGGTTCTTACAGATTTCATTTCATTTGCATTTTAAAGAACTTTTTAATGACTGAAGGAATATATTTTCAAAATATTATTTGGTAAAGCAACTGCGATGAGAAAGTTTTCCTTAGGTTTTATCTGTTGCAACCCTTGACTTGAAAATAAATTTTTGTGTTCAAACCACAAAAAATAGTAATGCTCAAGGATTTTAATTATTTAGAGAACTTGCTTGTTTAGCACAAGTATACACTAATTTAATATTACTGTGAAAATTTACAGATTAAGTTCTCTGTGTTTCCAGGGTAAAAATAGAATCACTTGTATCACTTGTCTTCCGTCGTTCATGAATTTGCTCGATTGGGCACCAGTAACATCTCCATACATCCTATTATGTGCTAGTGTAATCCAAGGGCATCTGCTCACTCCAGGAACATGAAGAGCCTCAAACCGTTTGTTCAGGTCATGAAAATAAGGTCTATAAGTGTTACTGGTTTTTGGCATATCAATTATGATATGGGTAGCTTGCCAGGCTCTGCCAGGCTGGTAGGATACTCTTCGGTAGTAGGCTATCAGTTTGTGCATTTACTGATGAATTGGCGTGGCAGCAAAGCAGCTACACACAATGGGATGAGATCGGCTTTTCTCTTGGGTGGAGCTCTGACAAACTGTGGTGTCTGGAGGTTGGCGATGGCAGCCCACATGGTGTGGGGGTTCCTCTGGCTTCTTCTGAGGCTCTATTGGGATGGCGGACCAGGGCTAAAATCTGCCTTTCCTCCCGGATTCCTCAAGTTCAGCCAAGCACAGGTAGAGTCTGTAGCAGCTCTTCCCCATGTATTTGTGTCTCAGATATTCTAAAAATAGAATATGTAAAATAAATAATTACATATCTGTTGCAGGACACCTAAAAGCCTAAAATCCTCTGCATCTGCCCTGGATTGCCTCCTGCAGATCACTTTGTAGATAGGGGGTAGACTAAATGTGGCAGTTTATCTAACCATGTATTCTATACTGGCTGGTATAAATATTCTCTCATGCTACCACAATCATTGTGGGACTAGCTAGATCTTACCAGCACATTTGCCTGGCCACGCTGGACCTCTAAGTAATTAGACCAGAGAGAAATGCTGTTTGTCTCCAAGCAAGCAAGCATGGCTCCCTGATAACTCAAAGGCAACTAAAATACAAAACTATCATGAAGTAGACGAGACTCTTGTGAAGCCTTGAAGAAATATTTAACTGGGATTAGTACATTCTTTGGTACAGAGATAACCCCTTCTCTACCCTATAAAGGCATTTCCAGGCAGATCTTGGCTCAAGACATTAGGTGAGGTGCTGGGAGAAATTACCTGAAGGCATTTGACCCTCCCTGCCAGGGGAAGTTATATTTAGCTTATAGCTCCTCCCAGCTCTGCTAGGAGGCTTTGAATTAGCTCTGGGTTCTTGTAAACAGCCAAAAAGCCTCCTGAAGTTGCTACATTTCAATAGAGCTCTTTTCCTGTTCTCATCTCTAAATAGCCCAGACCAGAATGGGCCCGGGCTGGGAAGTTTCTAGCTATAAAATAGGCTGCAAGAAGAAAGAAGCTCTCTCTTTTCCCCCATTTGCCATTTAAGCTTCCCTTGGTGTTTTGCTTCTCCGTCCTCTCCATTCTCTGTTGGGCCTCAACATGTGGTGGCAGCCATCTTGGCCTACACGTGGCTGAGGCCTAACTGGGAACCCAGAGTCCGGAGATTTTCCCTGCTCTTGGATTGTATATTGGAACCTGCGATAGTAAAGCCCTTTTAAAACTGCATCAGATTCCTGAGTTTTCATCCATTCCCTGCCAGCTTCGGAGGTAGAAGGCAACTCCGGCGTCCTGGCACAGTTGGGGACCCCAGCAGTGTCCTCGACATCCGGCGTCCCTAGGTTGCATCCCTGCACATATCAATTGAAATTTTCATAGTAACTCTGTAAGTTAAAAGGCAATGAATGAACCTGTTCATTGCTCTGTGGAAAAATTATTTCCTATCTGGTGCTTCAAACCTAGATAAGAAACGTGGCATAAAGATTCCATCAGAACAATTTGTAATAGTTAATGTATCATGATCACCTTCCACATATAATTTTTTCTTTACAGTTTTCATATGAAAGCTTGTGCACTGAAAACTAAAAACTTTTATACGGTAAACTAAGAAAGAGAAAATATTTCAAAATTTGGGGAAAAGAAAATTGACACAAAGGATATGGGGACAGGAGTGACGCCTAGTGATGAAATTTGCAAAGAAGAGTCCATGAAAATAATTATTTCACTAGTTCTGACTGGAAAAATTCAGAAAATTCTACATGAACCTTCTTCCATACAGTCTAGCAAAATATTTGATTAATTTAAAAACCTGTTAGGTAATTCATTGGAAAAGGGGAGAGTTTAATTGTAAGGACATAGAAAGCTAATTATATTTAAAAAGATGTTTTAAAATAAAGGAAACATTCAAAATATATTTCAGATCTCCAAGGAAAACAAAATGCATAGAAAACCAAAGTTATCTTATTGACTGACATATTTTACTGAGTGACATTTATACAATATTTATGCAAAAGGCAAATCATGCAAATTTTAGTATAAAGTTATTGTGAATCTGGTGGACTTGAAGCTTATGTATGTGATGGGGTTGGGGAGAGTCATTCTGGGCATTGAAGATGTCTAAAATTCTTGTGCTACAGTTTAAGTCATTGGATGATGACTAAACTTAAATTCAAAAAGCAGTGTAATAGTTATGTTACTGAAGTTCATGGACAGTAAAGACTCAGAAAAACATTGTAGGGAATTTTATTTGAAAATGATGAAATAGGTAATTGATTTTTAAATAAAAATATGTTGATATGTATTTAAGATTTCTTATGTAAATTTAACACTAAGTAAGTAATTTTTTACAACTTTATGGAAGAAGCAACAACAGGGCTTATGAGAAAAAGGATACATTTAGGTTTTAATTACAATTGGTTGCAATGGAGAATTATTTGATATGAGAAAACTAAAATGTATGCCATATAAAGTTTTATGCTTATCACAGCACCAGGTAAGATACTTAAGGTAAGTTTCAAATTTATAAAAGTAGGTATTTTTAAAGCTAAAAAAATAAGGTTGCAAAAATAGGAAATTATAGGAGGCCACTAAATAGAATTGTGATTAAGGCACATGTCTGGATTCAATTTCAAGAGACTCGTGGTTCCTGAGCATCTCCAGATGCTGACTTGGAGGCTCTTAAGTATTGCCAGATGTGACCCAGGCAAAGGTACCACACCAATAGGAAGTTATAAATAATTTGAAATTTGTGTCATTTCTTTATATTGTCCAAGTATTTCAACCTAAGGTTTATCCTTCAATGTTAAGGGTATTGTGAGTCTGGCAGGTCAAGAAGAATTTACTTGTGTTAACTGTGGAGGAAGTAACTGAAGGCTTCAGTTACTTCCTAAATGCAGAGGTACAGAATAGATCACATACAGTGCTCTGAAACAATTCTTGGTTCTGTGCTCAGGAATCACTCCTGAAGACTCTGGGAGACCATATACTCTATTTCCAGGGATCACATCAGTCTACCTTGCATCACTCAAACACATTAACCCTACTACTGTTTCTCAAGCCCAGTGCTCCAGAAGTAAAATTCCCTTTGCCAAAAGTACTTTCAATATACATTATTATATCCCTAATTTTTTTTCTTGCTTTTACATTGCAGAGATTAACAAGAAATACAGGAGCTAGAGAGATGGTAGGGTGGGTAGGTCATGCTTTTGCACTCAACTATCCTGGGTTCAATCCCTAGCATCCCATGTGGTCCCTGAGTACCATCAGGAGTGACACCTGAACACAGAAAAAGGCATAAACTTGAGTATTTCCTTTTTTTTTTTTTTGCTAAAAATCAGATAACTATGCTCTCGATTACTCCTATCTCTTTACACTCTCTCTTACATCTATTTCTCATCTATCTATCTATCTATCTATCTATCTATCTATCTATCTATCTATCTATCTACTATCTATCTCTCTATCTGTACTATCTACTATCTATCTATCTATCTATCTATCTATCTATCTATCTATCTATCTATCTATCTATCTATCTATCTATCTATCTATCTATCTATCTATCTATCTATCTATCTATCTACTATCTATCTGTCTGTCTGTCTATCTACTATCTATCTATCTATCTATCTATCTGTCTACTATCTATCTATCTATCTATCTATCTATCTATCTATCTATCTATCTGTCTGTCTGTCTGTCTGTTTGCCTGTCTGTCTGTCTATCATCTATATTTGGTTTGCTTTCCCAGATCTTAGTAAGTTTTCTTGATCACTAAATAATAATATAAGAAATATTTAGAAGTTAGCAGTATATGGCTCATTGTAAATTACCATTCATTGGTATCTAATTAAGTATTAAAATACAATTATCAGGCACTGTAGAGATATTACATTGAGTAGGTGCTTGCCTTGCACATAGTTGACCCAGAATTGATCCCCAGCAGGCATAATGATCCTCTGAACCATTGTGGATAGTTCTCTGAATGGAGAAGTCCTACAAAGTTCCCTGAGGGCAAAGCCAGGAGTAATTCCTCTGAATACTACCAATATGGCCCAAAACAAAATGAAACAAACAAAAGCAATGCAATAATGAAATTTTACTTGAATACGTAGGTAAATTGAATAATTAAATGTGGCTAAAATAGTACTATTAGAACAGCAACATATGAAGAGAAAGAATAGAAATAATTTAATTTAGAGAGAGCATAGTAATACAGTACTCTCTGGAATGATATCAAAGAGTGTTCCCTGAACAATTTAAGCATTTGAGCACCAAATCCTCTCTTCCAGAACAGTTCTCTATTCTGACATTGCAGGAATTATCACATCAACATACATAACATTAACGTAGTTTGTATCATAATTATGTATTCACACATGTAAATATTTATGTATGTATTATAATTTCCCATCTTAATTAGGCATAAATATATTGTAGGCAGAAACTGAATTATTTTCATTTTTGGAATCCAAATCAGTGAAGAATATCTAGTGTGGAATAGGTCTGATCTGCATTAACAAATGACTCTGCACACTCTGAGCTTCCTTCTCATCTGTCCTCTATTTGTCGCGTATTAAATATATTAAAACTGAGATGAATCAAATTTTAACTTGAAAATTGCAATAGAATGGCAAATTAATGCTTATTTGATGAGCCATTCTTAATGTTTTTTGTTCTGTTTAGGGCCACAGCCAGAGGCTCTCAGTTGCTTTTCCCAGTATGGAATGAATCCTGGGTGCTAGAGGCGGTACCTTGTGGTGCAGAAGCTGTAACTGGGTCTCTGGTGACAAAACGTGCTGGAGTCTATCTTCCTGGTCCTGACTCATTCTCACTCTTCCATATTTAGACATGAGTATCTGGGAGATAAGAGGGTACTGCCAATTGTGTAGGAACCCTGGAATCACACCTTCAGCTCCCAATATTATAGAAAGCAAACTTACCCAGCATGACCATTGCGTCCTTGAAGACCCCTGAGCATCCCCAGTGTAGTCCAAGACTATGAAAGCTGGTGCAATTCCACATCCTTGGGCCCTAAAACTGAACCCCTGGCCCAGAGGATTTTAATACTATAGCAGTGGCCTCCTTGCCTGGAGCAATGTTAAGGCTATAAACAAAAGGAGAGGAGGGGGGGGGGATGGCAACCCCCTCAGAGGGATCCTAAGCACCAGGTTAAAGGTACCCCATAGCAATTCCATTGCCCTAACATACTTTGGTCAGGAGGTAACCATGGCAGCAGATGTGGGCGGTATTGGCCTTCCCAAATGCCCATAATTGCTGAGCCCCCCCACCAGTCCCACCTATGTCAGGGCCCTAACCTGTTCCCTGGCCAATAGACAAAGGAAAGAAGACCAGAGGTTGCTGAAGGTGATGTTTTAAGCCGTCTTCTGCTACTTTTTTTTTTCACCTCGCTGCTCGCTGCAGGAACCTCTTTCCAGGGACCTCTGGCCCCTCTCCTGGCAGGCTCTCCCGCAGGCTGCTCTCTTCCAGGCAACTGTGCAAGCTCTTTGGGTCAGGGCCTTTCTCTTCTGGAAGTCCTTGTTCAGGGCATCCCCGTAGCACCCTTACCCAGGACCTCTCTTTTTTAGGACCTCTGTTCTTGGGGCCTCTTTTCTCTGACTCCTCAGTTTATCTATGTCCCTATCTTGCCCTAAGTTTTACCATTTTGTCCTGTTGCCTCTGTGTCTGTTTCTCTGTGTCCCTATTTTTATTTCTCTGTTTCTCCATTTGGTCCTGTTGACCTGTAGCCCCTAAGTCCTAAGACCTTGGTGCAGCCCTCGGGCTCAGGCGCCAGGCCTTGTGGCTCTAGTGCTGGCCCTCAGCACAGGCACCAGAGCAGCCTCTGCCCTTGGTGCCAGCCTTCCTGCCCAGGTATGGGGGGGGGGGGGCATGGGCTTAGTGCTTCATTACCACCCGCCACAAGGGGCCGCTGCTCTCTCCATCTGGAAACGCTGGATGCTCTTCTGGGGCATCTACTTTTAGACTCAAGCCAGGTTCAGAATCCTGACCTCAAAAGTTTAACATTCTTCCCAACTGTTATGGGCTTCTAGGCGGTGGTACTGGCCCTTTAAGCCATGTTCTCTAACACTAGGTGTGGCCTCCTTGTCCTGAAGCACTCTGACACCATCCCCTTAATAATAAAATTGTTCTCACACTTACCTGCAATTTTAGTCAAAGAAATGGAATAGTTGCTGTACATATCTTATGGAGGGTAAGATGGAGCTTGCTTCTACTAGCAAGAATGTAATACAACTACAGAAGTATAATATAACTATGGTTCATCACAGAACTCTTTATTACTTTCAGTTCCTTTGGTGTCCGGTCATCTCTGCCCTGTGATAAGAGATCTGCTATTTGAAGAATAGAACTTAACAATGGAGAGCACCACTCAGCTAAGAGTTGGAACAATGTCCAAAAGTCTTTGACAACATTATTAGCATAAATCAAGGTTCTGGCTTTATTCGGTAGAAATCGATTAATTTGCTCATCATATTTTTGCCCAGAAGACAGTTTATATTTTTAATATTCTATGAATGAAACTTCAAACATGCCTGTATTTTCTTCTTGAATATTGCTTTCTTTATCAAGATAATATAACTTATGTTGCATATTGGAGCACTTTAATAAAGCCAAAAAGAAGCTATGGAAAACAATTAGGCTTTCTGTGATTAAGATCTGTCCAACTGCATAAGTACACTTAATAACTAAACCTGTCTGAATTTTCACTTTAAGCAATTAATTATATATTGCTGGAATTTAAATGTGAAACACTCTTGTCCTCCTATCTAGCCAGATATATAGATTTAATTAAGAAATTTTATATTAAACTTTACAGTTAGAAATATATATTATGTAGGCTCTTGAATATTATAATATAAAAGCAAAATATAACTATATATATTATACATAATAAATATGAAAATAAAGAATTTGGGGAAGTTTTTCCTATATGATAGATAAGTCGTCAGATGAGCAACTTTCAACATAAAAATTAATCATAATGAATATATTTTTATTTTTCCCTGTCAAATGCTTTGCTTACATTATCTTTATTGATATCCATAGAGCACTAAGAGTAAGTGAATTTTTAGATTTTGAAATTGAGGTAAATGAGGCTGAGAAAGATCGTATATTACTCTCAGACACAGATAGCATTTAAATAACACTTGTCTTATTCTTGAAAGAGGGAGCGTTGGGCCATTCTCTCTGGAGCTTGTGGACCTCTCCTAGCTCTGTGCTCCGAGGTCTTCTTCCAAAAGTGCAAAACTCATGTGGGTCAATGATGTGATTCTTAAGTTAGTTTTAATAGTCTGTAGGCTTGTTTCTGGGTTTCTCAATTGTACTGTAAAATTGGTAGATCATGAAATATTTATACTCATAGATTTGACATAATATGAACTTTATCTCTTCCACTTCTTGGGATTTTTTTTTTGAATTGCTTTGATTTTTTGAATCACACCCAGCAGTGCTCGAGGCTTATTTTTGGGTTTGCCTTAGGGATTACTCTTGACAGGCTCAAGGAACCATATGGCTGTGGGGATCAAACTCAGTTTGGCTATGTACAAGACGAGCTCCTTCCTGCAGTGCTTCCTCTCTGGCCCAACTCTTAGACCAAAGACTTGTCACTTGTCATTTGTCTTCCCGTTGTTCATTGATTTGCTTGAGCGGGCACCAGTAATGCCTCCATTTGTTGGGAATGAGGTCCATTATTGTTACTGTTTTTGACATATTGAATACACCATGGATAGCTTGCCAGGCTCTGCTGTGTCTCTGGGTTCATCCAAGGGGACTCAGTCTTTTTCTATGTCAGACCATCAACCATCCAGGGCCCACAGGATAGAGCCCTGGGTGTAGGCGGGCCTTTCTCCTGTCTGTCACCTGCCCACACAGCCAAGCATGGCAGCCACACCTGCAACACCTTGAGGGGTACTGACTAAAGACAATAGATTAAAAAGAAGGAGGGAAGTAGGGAAAAAAGATGGTTCTATCTTCATTGACAAGAATGAAAAAGTAGGGTAAAGCTTTATCTATTTCTTTTTCCCAACCACCTTCTCCCAACAATAATATAACACTGGCGTTATTAAAAATGAATGGAGTAAAAGAAGAATGAGGAGATTGAATATGAACTTCAGAATTAAATGCAATATAAACAATTTATTAACCCAAATTTAAAAGTTATTTTAGTAACATCTTTCCTCAGATTAATCTTTCAGGTGTTGCTTTGGCTCTAATAGAAGTTATATGGGCATAAAGGGATGATCTAATAGCACACCCTTTACATAATGAAATAAAGATAAAATAGCTCTCATGATATCATAATTTCTGATATATATCTGATATATATATAGCATCCCTTTGACCTGTTAGTAGCTCTTTGTGCTTAAAAACTGTGCTTATTTAATATTTGTATATTATAAGCTTATAATATACAAATAAATATTATCCAGCAACTTTAGAATCTTTATTAGCCTTAACCAGAATTAAGACAGAATCTGAAGTTCTTTGAAACCATGCCATCTAATAAATATAAAAAGCATGCTGCTTTTTAACATCTGTCTTTTCATCAGGTTTTAATTCTCAGTAGGTAGATCTGGCTTGAAGTCGGCTCTATCACAGGTAGACATTTTATTGTTTTTGATCACTTTTGGGACAAGAGTCTCTCATATGGTGCTCAATGAGTCAAGGTGATTCTTAGCCAACCGGGGGGCCCAGGTAGCCAGGTTGTTTAAGTAAAAGTGTGCTTTCACCCACCAGGAACACCCGACTAGTGCTTGGAGTCTTGCAGGGTGCCACCCAGTGATGCTCAGGTGAAATACAAAGTCAGGGTTTAAACCTGAGTTAAGAACATGCCAGCCATACAGCCTAGTATCTTACTAGATCAATATTTAACCCACCATTTGCATTGTGGAATCATTTTTCTCTGTATCCAGTGAAATAAAAGCACGATGCTCAGCTTCAATGTTGAAATTTCTGTCTCTGATATATATCAAGGTGCCAATGCCTTCATATTAAAAAATCAAGAGTTTCTAGACATGTCACAAAATGTTGGAAAAATCTAGGTGATGAGGAAGGTGTCTGCTAAGTACTAGGGCTCTGAAGCCACATGCTATTAAAAATCTGATGACTTTTGAATGCAAATTGGAGCAGGTCAGTTCAAAAGTTGATTTGGCAAGATGAAAACGATGTGATGCTGTCTCGAGTGTTTTAAGCTGTGAGGACTGAGAGGTGAATTGGACATGGCATTATAATTTTATTTAGCAAAGGCTGTAAAATGTTGACAAAAGTCTTATCTTGTTAAGTGTTATCTCATGTTATTCTCCAGCTGATGATTTTGCTCATTAAAATCATCAGGATGACTATTTGTCTGTTCTTCTCTGAGATTCGGAATTTTGACAACATGACCTCTGTAGGGGAAAGATATTTAGAATTTTTTTTGTTATTAAAAATATAAAGGGGGCGAGCCCGCGGGGGGCCCGCCGGCCGCCCGGCCGGCACCCCCCCCCCCCATCCCACCCCCCGGCACCGCCAGGGAGACCCGGAGCCGCCGGGGGACCCAAGAAAAAAGAGTATGATTTGATAAATCTGACAACTTGCAAATTTACTTTGGTCTGTTTTGGAATGCTTACAAATATGCTTATTAATATTAAACTATTATGTTTACTAAAACTCATTTTTAAAAAAATTTTATTATACCACCCTGTGATATACAATTGCAAAAATGTTCATGATTGGGTTTTAGTCATACATTGTTCCAGAACCTCCCTGCCACCAGTGCCCTATTCCAAACACCAATGGCTCCAAATTCAGTTTTAAATGTGATGATGCAAAAGTAGGAGTTGATTTTAAAAAAAAGTATAGAGTGTTAAGCAGACTTTATGGAGTCAATTCATGACAATTCTTGCTATGCAGAGTTTTTGTGCTTGCCTTCCTGCATAAGCCTGGCTAAGCACTCATAATCACACCTGAGGAGCGTGCTAGCCAGGGATCTGTTATGGAAAGTCATTGATTAGAGGATAGATTGGGAGGGCTCACTCTGAAACTGCCTAGGATCTGTGTTTAGAGAAGAAATGACTGTAGACTATTCGCTATCTAAAACTTTCTAAATATATTTAATGCTAACATGGCATTTGTAGCATAAATTTTACTCCAACTAGTTACCATTGGATAAATATTTCAGTTATTCTTATCTAGAGTACCATGAATTGGGAGAGGATACATTTCTTTTTGTTGTATTTTTTATTCTTCATTAAAATCTATAAATTACAAACTTATTGATAGTTGAGTTCTAGGATTATAACATTTCAACCCCAATTCCACCACCACTGTCAGCTTCCTTCAACCACTGTTTTCATATTCCCTTTGTGCACCAACAACCTCCATATTCCCACCTGTCATCTTGACAGGCAGATTGCAAAGTTTCAATGGTTCCAGGTTAGATCTCTTGTTTTCAGTGTTGTTGAGATGTATTTTGGAGATATGTCTATACCACTGACCCATATCAGCGGTATAACTGAAGCCATGATGCCTGTCTACCCATTATTTCCCATTTCATTCTTTCCACCTTTGTCCTTCTCTGTCTTTCTCCTCTCTTAAACACTGGGGTCAAAAGATATCTAGGCAACCACCTTTTGCTACAACACATTTGGGAGGATAAATGTATATAGCATCACACTATATAGGAAGAAACGAACATTAGTTTATTTGTTTAGTTCAGAATACTTAATTTTAAATTGCTTTATGGTCACAATAAAGCAGTTATGTATACCTAGGTCGAGAAGTCAACATGATGAATGACCTAAAACCTGAGCTGCGCGGGAGGAAGAGAGTGGCATGGATTGCCTTCAAAAGCATCAAAGAAATAGCTAAAAAGACAAAGAACTTCTGGCCCTCTGGCACATCTCTTTGACTCCACTGTTCTCCCTGCATTAACATATGCCTCAGAGACCTGGGTCCTACAAAAGCAGGATGAGAATGCTATCTGTGTCTCCCAAAGGAGAATCGGAAGAGCTATGCTTGGGATATCACACCTCACTCAAGTGAGAGAAGGAATTCGGAGTTCAGACCTCCATTGCTGTTCCAGAGTCAGGGATGCTGTCTCATTTGCCAAGTCATCGAAAATCAGATGGGCTGGACATGTAATACGATTTGGAGATGATTGCTGGGCTAGAGCTGTTACCGACTAGATTGACGGGACGAAGAAAGATCACGTGGCCGCCCACCTACAAGATGGTCAGACTTCTTCGTCAAGACCATGAATGAATGGTTTGAAGCTCTTTGTATTCTTGAAACAACCAGATGCCATTGGGCTACACTGGCACGTGATAGGGTCAAATGGTAATGATACTGCAGCCCGCTCTAGGAAATCGATAAACAATGGGATGTCTAGTGATCTAGTGCTCTAGTGATGGTCACAATAAATCTAAGTTTAAATGTTATGAAGGAAAAAACTGATGGTGTTGATAATAATCATAATTTTTAAAACTTCATAAAAGTTTACCAGAAGGCATGGAAGTTTCCCTGTACAAATTCTACCTTAGCTGTTTCATTGTGTCTCAATAAAACAATTTTAGCTGCCCCGAATATAATATCTAACTATCACTATCACTATCACTACCTTCCCATTCATCATCTATTTGCTAGAGTCGGCACCAGTAATATCTCCATATGTCCTTTCTCATGCTAGTAGAACCCAAAGGCATCCACTTGCTCCAGGAACATAAAGAGCCTCAAACCATTATATTAGGTCACGGGAATGACCTAATATAAATGTTACTGGTATTTGTCATATCAAATACGACACGAGCAGCTTGCCAGGCTTGCCATGCGGGTGGCATACTCTTGTAGTCATCTCTAAATAAAGCATTTATTGATGAACAGTGCGGACCCGAACTTCCATGGGGGCCGCCATTTTCCACATCCAGACTTCCCTCTCATCACAACTTCACCCAGCAGACCAGACTATCACAGCCCGGATCATTGACACCCACCCTGCAGCAGTTTTTTTTTTTTCAATCTGGCCCAGGTATGCTGAACTGGATAATGTCTAACTACTAAAGGGCAATGTGGGACTCAGTGAAATTGATACATGAGTTATTCATCATAGAGGGTTTTGGAATTTTCATCACATCTAGCTTATTTCTTCTCATTGGTTTGGCAGCCACACCTAGAGGTGTTTACAGGCTCGCCAGTTCTCAGGGATTGTGTTCTAAGGGTATTTGAGATTATGTGTTTTGTTGGGGCTCCAACCAGAATTATCCATATGCTAGGCAAGCCCTTAATCTTTTAAAGTTAATTAGATATTATTGAGCAGCATTAGTTTTTAGAGAATGCTGGGTTCCCTGACAAAAATCCTGGAGCAGGGACAGGAGAGCCCCTTCTACTCCAGGGGATCCACCACCTGAGGACAGAGAAGGACTCATGAATCCAGCAGTTTCAAAAGGCTTTACTCACACTTGTCCTGGTAGAAAATTCAATATCGGAAACCCCCAGACTTTAGGTTCCTAGCTGGGCCCTGGCCACATGTAGGTTTAGAATTTCAGGCCAAGATAGCTGCTACCACATGCTGAGGCTCAGCAGGGAAAAGGAGAGCAGAGGCAGAGTGCAAAGAGGAAAAGAGAGAAAGTGAGCATTGAATGTAGGCAAAAGGATATACATGTTAACCTCTAAATGTATGTATTGCAAGCCACAATGTGTATAAGAAGGGAGAGACAGAGACAGAGACAGAGAGAGAGAGAGAGAGAGAGAGAGAGAGAGAGAGAGAGAGATAAGTGAAACTTTCCCTGCCTTAGATGCATACTGGGGGAGGGGTGATTCATGAGACATTGGTGGAGGGAAGTTGGCACTGGTGGAGGGGATGGGTGCTGGAACACTGCATGTCTGAAACCCAAAATGAACACTTTTGTAACTATATATCTCACGGTGGTCTAATAAAAAATTAAGAAATAAATAAATAAAATAAAGAGAGAGAGAGAGAGAGAGAGAGAGAGCAGACTACTACTTTTATATCCTTTTCAGCTCTGACACATCAACGAATAGCAGTTAAGGCCAATCCCTTCCTTCAGGTGCCTCTTCAGAACCTCACCTAGTACCACTGAAATGTGAACATTGCCCCAGCTTAGATCTGCCTTGCAGTTTGCTGCAGAGTGTGGGAAGGGCATGTATCTATACATGGATATTCTACAGCCAGGTATATATTTCTCCTAGCCTTCACAAATCCTTGTCTGTACTTAATAGTTGTTTTGGATATTAGCCTTTATTTGTATTTTTTTAGATTGGAATCCAGGTCTTCTTTTTTTTTTTTTTTTTTAACAATTACAAAAATGTTCATGTTTGGGTTTTGGCTATACAATCTTCAGACTTAATAGAGAGCCATGCTTGCTTGCTCAGAGGCAAACAACTTTCTCTCTGATTTAATTATAACTATAATATACTTATAGATCCAATGTAGCCAGGTAAAAATACTGGTAAGATATGTCTAGTCCCACCATGATAGTGGTAACATGAGAGAAAATATTTATAGTAGCTAACATAGAATTGCTCTGGGCAACAGTGTATTGCAACAATTAGTAACTAAATAGATATAATGAAGTCAATAAGAAATGACAGAAAACTATTCCCTTTCTGGTCAGTTTATACTACTGCACAGTACTTCTAGTGTTTATTTTCTTCAAAAAACTGAGAACATTTTCAGTGGGTACAGAGCTATAAAATAGAATGATCCAGAGAAAGCTGTGATCTATTGTTTTCAACCTTACTTCATTACCAATTCTATATCGGAGAACGTGGATTAAGATTCTGACAAAGTCATTATTATTTGTTGAGCAAATCCACATTAACAAAGACATTGGCCTGATATTAGGATTTATTCAGTCATACCTTGCAACTTATAACCTATGTCTGGCTTGAGACTAATTGGAAATCCAAAATAGCTTCCATTTATGCAGTCAAATGGCTATAGAGCATTACTATAAATATTATCAAAGTGACTACAGGTAAACATAATTAGGCAATTTTTCAGTCATATACAAATAGAAAAGATGGGCTTTATTGTTGAGAAAAAGTTGGAGTTATATCTGGCTAATACAGAAAATAGAGAAAGTTTTAGAAGGAGAAAGTGGTTTTGTTTTAGGAGAAAAATAATTAGCATTGCATAACAAAATGATATATCCATATATAAGCTATATATAATTTATATATATATAAATTTAAATTTGGTTATACAACAGATTATGAATATCAATTATGTATATATGTATGTATGTTTTATATATATGCTATGTATATGTGCATATATGCATACACATATGTGTATATATGTTTATTTAACAAATACTTTTTCAGATAAAAGGCATGCATTTTTTTTAAACGTGGATATTTTTTGAGCAAGATTGATGAACAGGCATTACTGAGGAATATACAGTCAACATAATCTTGCATTGCATACCCAGAAAATTGCTGATAAACCATTTTGCTGAATATATAAGTGACTAGGTCATAGAAAGTTCTGTCGTGTAGTTTACAATGACTAGTTCTATCCAGCCAGAAGTCTGGAGTCCTTATCAGTGCAAAGATATTTCTTGGTCTATTGAAAATCAAAAAATTGTATTCCAAAAGGAATCGTGACCTAGTCTAAACTATAAGTTTCTGAGTAATAGTGCCATATTTAAAATCAGTGAAAATCATGACTAAAATTTTTTGCAAATTCAGTTTTCAGTCTACACCTCTATGCCAATTCACTGCAAGAATATCTGAAGAAATATTTTAATATTCTCAACCTGATTTTTCTGTTTGGAATTTAATGCAACTTTTATGGAGGCATTTATTAATAATGAAAGAGAATTAATGCAAAAAATATTTTTGGAAACCCTTAGCTTTACTAGCTCTATTAATTAGCACATTTTTCATTAATTATTTGGTTATAAAGGGGACATGTGTGGTATTAAAAGTGAAAAAATAGTTTTAAGAATTTCGATCATGATTTTATAAAAGAACACCTATACAAAAGCCAGCATTTGTATAAGCTTGCTGCTTCCAAATGTCATCAAATTCATATCTCATCACAACTCTTTTCTACTTCAAAATAAAGACACTGGATCCCAGAATACTGAAATAAAAGCCCCAGTAAGAAAAAGGCATGGATAAAAAACTTGGATTTTCAAAGACTGGACTTTTGTCATTATGGGAAACAGATAAACCAATTTGATTCTGACTTGTCACACAAAGATGGATACCCGGGGAATGGATTGTTGTTTTTAATCAGCATCAGTAAAAACATTTCTTATGACAGAGATCCAGAGGATTATTTGAGCTGTATTATTCATGAAATATGATCTCTAATGCCTATTTTTGGGAAAACATACAAAACGAAATAAGCACACAAAAGTAGTATAAATCTGCAAATCAATTTGTATTGAAGGGAGATCCAAGAAGCCCTCAACATCCTAGTGTTGACTTAAAATAATTTTCCATAAACTGACAGGCCTAGTTAAAGCATGATTTAGAGAGCATCATTCAGGGAAGGGTGATTTTTAAAACCTTGTTCACCCCTGTGTCCATAGGGAATCTTGATTTAGTGTGAGTAGAGAGGAATCTAAGTATTCTAATGAAATACAAACCGAGTAACTGTTTTTATACAATTTGTGAGCAAGAAGGTGGAATTGATGAGATTGTGGCTCCCTCTACCCCACATCTCTCTTTAGTAAGGCTCAAGAAATGAAAAGGTGACTTTGTGGACACACCATTTTCCCTCCACGAGGCCCCCGACACCCCTAACCCTGGAGTCTGGTACAAGAGGGAAATGAGGGATGGTTGTACATGCAGTGTAAAAGCTCTGGTGCCCGTATGTTTTCAGGCAAGGAGTTAATGTGTTTCTAACTTTAAAATAAACTTTGTCCCCATGTTTCAAATGATCTACAGTGCAGTGCCTATAAAAACCTCATCTAGTTAGCTCTTCATCTCCCCTCTCATTACCTTCCTGCAGTATATTTTAACCTCCATCCATGATTTAGGGAACATTTCTGATCAGCACCATTTTCCACATAGAGAGTTTTGTCGGTGGATTGGGAATCACATTTATTCCACGAAAGTAATTGAAGGGGAGTGGATGGAGTCATAGATTTTTCCCCCTCCCTTGCTCTATGGCCTGAGTATAGTATATTAATGAGATACTGCTCAGTCAGTGTCATTCAAATCACGTAAAATCCCTTGCTAAATTTTTGGAATTAGGAAATTCTTTAATTTTAATGAACTAGGAGCATTTTTTGTAGTTTGATTAGCATTGCAGTTTTGATCAAATATCTCTAATTTGTACTTCTTTGTGTTTATTTATTAAAATAATCCATTATTAGTACAAATACAAATTAAGAAAGGACCAAACAGAATGTCATAATTGCTGTCTTAAAGGCGGTACTCTACCCCTTTACATGTTACGGAGCATTGATAATTTCCAGAAGAAATTTAATTATTTTCTATAGTCATCCGGAGTGAGGGAACTAGATGGAATAAAAGTTCATTCACACAACTTTGTTATTGTGCTAATAATTAGATTGAAATTAACTTGAAACAAGCACCTAGCTTTTTCCTTACTGATGTGAAATTTAATTTTACTCTTTGAAAGTTATCATATTCAATATTCAGATCCAAATACCTTTGTGACAGGAAAATTAAAGACATGGAAAGCTGCCACAATTTTCTCCATAATTCTTAAAAGACTACAATAACTCAGAAAACTTACACTTTATATTAAAGCACAATGTTAATGGCTTACAGTTTTAGAGATTAAGAATGGTTCGGAAAAATATTACTCCCTATCCTCCACTTGTATGTCAAGGGGGACAGAATATAAATTTATTCTAAAATAAGCAAACTTACTTTCATCTTTTCTTCATATGCCTTAGTCTTGTAACATTTACTTTAGAATAAAAGAAAACATTGTCAATGAATTGCTTGCATCTAAAAACATGAAAATATTCTCTTTGGGCTCAAGAAAAGACGGCAAATTGTAGAATTCTTATTTATTGCTATTATATTGTAGCATAAATATTGTCATGGAAAAACTTAGCAGGGGAGAAGACACAGCGTTTATGTTTGGACCTCTTCTCTGAGCTATATTCTTTACCCAGTCTTGTCATCAAGTTTCATGGCCTTAAATGGCATCTACATGATGACAACTCTAAAAATTAATGTCTGTAGTCCAGACCTTTTCCTTGAACCCCAGACTCATATATCTAATTGCCTGCTTGATGTCACCATCTGGATAACCAGCAGGCATATCCGGTAGTACATGTTGAAACTGATTTGACCTATTACATTTGCTAGTTCTAGAGTCCTTTCCACCTTAGTGAGTGGGAAATCTAGTTCTCTAATTACTCAGCTCTTGACTCATTTTTTCTCTCATTGTTTATATTCAATTTAGCAGCAAAGTTTGTTGTTTATCTTTAATAGAAAACTTCTGCCATTTCTGTCTCTTAGGTCAAAATCTAGACTCCTTAGTTTGATCCCCAGCATCCCATCTGATTCCTCTGTGCACCACCAAGAGTAATTCCTAAGCACAAAATCAGGAGCAATGCCTGAGCATTGCCAGGTGCCGCCTTTCCCACCAACAAACCAACCAACCATTAATTAACAGAAAAAAAAATCTGTTATGATGTTTTTCCATATAGTCTAGAATTTTTTTTCAATTGTCTACATGACCCTTCGTTGGGGAACATCTCACTACTAAAATGGGGTGCAGCTGTGTTTCACAACAATATTGGGGAGCAGGATAGGATCCCCTTTTGCCCAATGGGGACAGATGGCTGGTGAATGAATAATGACTCTCAAATCCAGGGAAAGTTCCAAATAGCTTTTGCTCAGACAAGTTCTGGTATTACAATCCAATATCAGGAAAACTCCCAACTTTCAATTCCTAGCCAGGCCCATTCTACATACTTGGGTTAGAATCCTCAAGTTAAGATGGCCACTAGACCCTGAAACGCATGCATCAGTCAGAGGTCAGACCCAAACAGCAAGCAGGCAGAAAGGAATCCAATTGGGCAGAGAGCCAAGCTGGCAGAGAGAAAGGAAGAAAGCTTCTTCTATTATATCCCTATTGCCCTGACCCAGTCCACAAGAATGGGTCTCATTCAGGGCCAAATTTATCACATTCAGGTTCATGAACCTAGTGAGCTCACCTGGCCTAGGCCATCCAAATGCTTATTTGCTGTAGCCAAGATCTGCTTCAGAAGCCTCCCCTGCAGGCACTAGTAGAGATGGAGGAAGGTTATCTGAGAGGAAATGTATCTCAGGATTAATACAAAAGGCATGTATCTGTACCATGAATATTCTACAATCAGGTATATGTTTCTCCAAACTTCCAGGAGATCCTTATCTTTACTTCAGGGTTGCTCTGGGTACTAGTCTTTTAAATAAATGATAGGCATGCTCACTTGCCAAGAGGCAAGAGCATTTCTCTCTGATCTAATTATGGCTATATTATTTAAAAGAAGATCCAGCACAACCAGGCAAAATCCATAGAGCTGTTCAGTCCCACTGGGGGAATCTGTGAAAGAGGAAATACTTTGAACAGCTAACATAGAATACATGTAAGATCACTGTATCAATGTATCACTGTCTTCCCGTTTATCATCGATTTGCTGGAGCAGGAACCAGTAACATCTCCATATGTCCTGTCTCATGCAAGTAGACCCCAAGGGCACCTGCTTGCTCCAGAAAGAGCCTCAAACCATTCCATCAGGTCATGGGAATAAGGTCTATAATCATTAATGGTATTTAGCATATCAAATCCGACACGGGTAGCTTGCCAGGCTCTGCCGTGGGTAGCATACACTAGTAGTCATCTCTAAATCTAGCATTTATTGATGAAGCGGCAGCGCAAGCCCGGCTATGATAGGCTGGTCTGCTGGGTGGAGTTCTGATGAGAGGGAAATCCGGATGTGGAAAATGGTGGCCCTCATGGAGTGGGGGGGTCGTCTGGCTTGTTGTGAGGCTCTGCTGGGGTGGTGGACCAGGGCTAGAACCTGCCACCCCTCCTGGGTTCCTCATGAGCAGCTGGGCACAGGGGAGCCAGTAGCAGCTCTGCCCCATGTCTGTGAGTCTCTGGATCAACATACCTGGGACGAATTAAAAAAGACTGCTTCAGGGTGGATCTCGATGAGCCGGGCTGTGATAGGCTGGTCTGCTGGGTGGAGTTCTGACGAGGGGGAGTCCGGATGTGGAAAATGGAGGCCCTCATGGAGTGGGGGTCGTCTGGATTGTTGTGAGGCTCTCTGGGTTGGTGGGCCAGGGCTAGAATCTGCCGCCCCCTCCTGGGCGCCTCATGAGCGGCTGGGTACAGGGAGAGCCAGTGGCAGCTCTTCCCCATGTCTGTGAACATGTAAGATACTCTTCCATACAGCATGTCACAGATCCAAACATTTTTCTGTCCTCCTTCAAATGTGACCTGCAGGGTATAGTTCCAGGCAAGATATAGAGGCTCTGGGCAGCTGTGATCAAGGCATGTACTGCAACAACTCTTGATAATATCATATCTTCCAGCTCTATTCTTTTTAATTACCAAGTACTTTGTTGAGCACAATTTAATATTGAATAGTAAAAAAAAATCACCTGGCACATGTTACTAAATAACTGTCACTGTATCACTGTCTTCCCATTGTTCATCGATTTGCTCGAGTGGGCACTAGTAACATCTCCATTAGTCCTGTCACAAGCAAGTACAACCTAAGGGCATCTACTTGCTGCAGGGATAGGAGGAGCCTGAAACCATTCTTCAGGTTATGAACTGAGGTTCCATAATAATTACTAGTCTTTGGCATAAAAGTAAATAAAACACTGGTAGCTTGCCAGGCTTACCCTGTAGGTGGTATAGTCTTTGTAGAAGGCTCTCAACCTGAGCATTTATTGATGAAACTTAAAGGGGGAAGATCAGGTTTTCTCTTGGATGGAGCTCTGAGGAACTATGGAGTCTGGATGTTGAGAATAACTAACTGCAAGATATGTGGTTTGCGCTGGTTTCTTGCCAGGCTTACTGGTATCAGTCAAAACATGTCTAGAACTGTTTACTATGTAAAATGTGAAAGAACTAGGGAAGAACCTTATGTTAAATATAGTATCCTATAAAAATATTGTGAGGCCGCTTTGTGGCGCATGCCAAGGACCTTGTGGGTCTGGCGTGGTGGGTCTCTCTCTTCCAGGGCAACTGACATGGAGGCGGAGGAAAGGGCAGGGCCCAAAACTCCACTCCGAGTCTGCCAGCATGGTCTCTCCCCCCACTCATGAGAGCAAACACTTGGAGCAATGTTGGACTCGGCCATGGGATGGGGAGTAAGTAACTAGTGAACAATATTTTTATCTTATGAATGGAGAAAAAGATGAAGTTAACAGATCTTTTGGAATAAGTGTAATTTTTCCTAGATTCTTATGCAATCTAAATTGTATTTTTTAATTTAGATATGTGGAAATGGCAGCCCCCATGGAGTAGGGGGTTGTCTGGCTTGTTGTGAGGCTCTGCTGGGGTGGCAGGCCAGGGCTAGAACCTGCCATCCCTCCCGGATGCCTCATGAGCGGTGGGCACAGGGAGAGCAAGTAGCAGCTCTGCGCCATGTCTGAGAGTCTCTGGTTCAGTATACCTGGGCCGGCTTAAAAAGAAACTGCTGCAGGGTGGGTGTGGATGATCCCTGCTGTGAGAATCTGGTCTGTTGGGTGGAGTTGTGACGAGAGGGAAGTCTGGTCCGGGAATGCTGAACCAGAAACTCTCAGACATGGGCAGAGCTGCTACTTGCTCTTCCTGTGCCTAGCCACACATAAGGTGCCCAGGAGGCATGGTGGGTTCTAGCCCTGGTCTGCCACCCCAGCAGAGCTTCACAACAAGCAAGAGGACCTCCCCTACTCCATGAGGACCGCCATTTTCCACATCCTGACTTCCCTCTCGTCAGAACTCCACCCAGCAGACGAGCCTATCACAGCCTGGCTTGCACGGCCCAAGCGGCAGTGCTGTTCATCAATAAATGCTTTATTTAGAGGTGATTACAAAAGTATGCCACCCGCATGGCAAGCCTGGAAAGCTGCTCGTGTCTTATTTGATATGCCAAATACCAGTAACATTTATATTAAGTCATTCCAATGACCTAATATAAATGGTTTGAGGCTCTTTATGTTCCTGGAGCAAATGGATGCCTTTGGGTTCTACTAGCATGAGACAGGACATATGGAGATATTACTGGTGCCCGCTCTAGCAAATAGATGATGAACGGGAAGATAGTGATAGAGATAGAATTTGGATAGTTTTTCTATTGGAATGCACAGATTATATTTTATTATCTTTTCAATCTGATCACCAGTCCAGATCATCAACACCCACCCTGCAGCAAGTTTTTTTTTTTCAATCTGGCCCAGGTATTCTGAACCAGAGACTCATAGACATGGGACAAAGCTGCTCCTGGCTCTCCCCTGTGCCCAGCCGCCTCATGAGGTCGCCCGGGAGGCATGGCGGGTTCTAGCCCTGGCCTGCCACCCCAGCAGAGCCTCTCACAACAAGCCAGACGACCCTACCCCTCCATGGGGGGGCAGCCAGTTTCCACATCCGACTCCCTTTCGTCACAGCTCCACCCAGCATACCAGACTATCACAGCCCGGATCATGGACACCCACCCTGCAGCATTTTTTCAATCCGGCCCGCCCAGGTATTCTGAACAAGAGACTCACAGACATGGGGGCGAGCTGCTCCTGGCTCTCCCTGGCCCAGCTGCTCATGATGCCCTGGTAGGCATGGCGGGTTCTGCCCTGGCCTGCCACCCCAGCAGAGCCCACAACAAGCCAGATGACCCCCTACTCCATGGGGGGCAGCCATTTTCCACATCCGGACTTCCCCTCTTGTCACAACCCACCCAGCAGACCAGACTATCACAGCCCTGCTCTCGCCGGCTGCTAGCGCCGTCGGGGTTCATCAATAAATGCTTTATTTAGAGGTGACTACAAGAGTATGCCACCCACATGGCAAGCCTGGCAAGCTGCTCGTGGTCGTATTTGATATGCCAAATACCAGTAACATTTATATTAGGTCATTCCCATGACCTAATATATTGGATTTGTTTTTTTTTTTTTTTTTTTTGATGAACGGGAATATGATAGTGTTAGTGATATGTTTTCAATCAATAATTGAATGACTACCATGTCTCACGGATTAGATGGACTAGCCTTTTTTTGTATAGAGTCTTATCTAATGCGCAATGTTGTTAAGAAACTTGAATTCTAATCACTGTATCACTGTATCACTGTCTTCCCTTTCATCATCGATTTGCTCGGAGGGCACCAATAACATTTCCATATGTCCTGTCTCTTGCTAGTGTAGCCCAAGGGCATCTGCTGATCCAGGAACATAAAGAGCCTCAAACCATTCCATCAGATCATGGAATGAGGTCTATAATTGTTACTGGTATTTGCTATCAAATGACACGGGTAGCTTGCCGGGCTCTGCTTGCGGGTCATACTCTTGTAGTCTTGAATTCTAATACCTGACTTTATTTGCACCTTACTCACACATGAAACATAAATGAAATGCTATTACTTGTCTGATTTTTACCAAATTCTTTTAAAATTGGAAAATAGGTGGAAATAGTCCATAGGCTTGTGAATGTCAAATATTTCTATTACTAAAATTTATTTGTTTACCAACATTAACTTTTTTTAATCTTCTGCATTTTGTACACAAATCTTTCAGACCACTCTGAAGGACCCACCAGCACAGGAAAATCCACTTTCCTACTAACAATGCTATCACGGCAGAATCAAGTAGTTGTAAGAAAGCAATAGGGGTACATAAAGTCCAAAGCATATGTGCAGGAAAAAAATATCTTCAGACTCTTAATACAGCCCATCACAGACTAGTAATTAAAGTTATAAATATCTTACCTGTCTAAAATTTCTGTAGGGCCAGAGAAATGCAGAAGATTAAAAGTTAGGGTTTAGAGTTTAAGTAAAGGGGTCTAGGTCCCTCCCCCAGTGGAAGAACTCTTTCTTTATCTTTGAATGATGTCACTCATACTGTTTCTGGTTCTGCCCCATTCCCTGTATGATATCTTAGTCCCATCTCATGTTATCTAGTCAGCTCCATTTAAGATGGCCAGGATATATCCCTGAGTTGCTCTTTCCCTCATGTAAGCTATCCTAGTCTGAAAGCATGTCCCCAGGCCTTCCCTGAACTCTATCCCAGTAATTCCCTGGCATCTTGTCTTAGCTTTCCTTAGTTTCCAGCCATGGCCATCTGTGTATGAATGATATCCTTGTGTTCTGTACCTGTTTCTGGGCCATCCAGCTATACTCCAGCCATTCCTGTTAACCTGTCCTTGCTTTCTTAGTCTTCAATCATGGCCACATGTGCATGGGTGAGACTCCTATGCTCAGTTTCTGTGCTTGCCTTGGTGTCTAAGCCCTGCCTGAATCTGCACTTTCTTGGGAATCCAAGCCCATCCTGTCTTCTCCCCTGTCTGTGCCTATGAGAGCTGTCTATACTCGGTCATCTATCTGGGTGCGCAGCCCTGATCCTGTAGAATGCTGGTGAGCAGGTCCAGAGTGAATGTTGGAGAGAGAGCTAAATCAGCAATTTTCATAGAAAACACTTACCCAAAGCATTCTTAGTATGAACATTATTCATTCATTCATTCATACATTCATTCATTCTTGAGAAACCTATGGATATGAATTTGTCTTGTGTGGAATTTTCAGTTTCTATGAGACAATCATTTTGAAGATTTTTTTTAAAGACTGTGTTTCATTTATTTGTTTATTTATTTATTGTATTTGGGTCACACTCAGGAATTAATCCTGGCTCTGCATTCAGAAATCACTTCTGGCGGAGCTCAGGTTACCATATCGGATGCCGGGAATTGAACCTCGGTCAACCTTGTAAAAGGCATGTGTCCTACTTGTTGTACTCTTGCTTTGCTCTGAGCTTGTGTTTTCATATTTGTACATCACCTTTGTTAATCATAAATTTTTGTTACTTTTCTCTATGTACTCATTTTCTTATCAATTTTGGTGATTCATATTATGAGACTCAGACACAGGGGGCAGAGCTGCTACTGGCTCTCCCTGTGCTCAGCTGATAATGAGGTGCCCAGGAGGGTAGGTGATTTCTAGCCCTGGCCCGCCATCTGAACAAGAGACTCACAAGAAGTCAGAGGAAACCCACACCATGAGGGCCACCATTTTCAACATCCGGACTCCACAGCTCATCAGAGCTCCACCCAAGAGAAAAGCCAAGGTCTCCCTGTTGTGCTGATGTCTCCTGGGTTCATCAGTAAATGCATGAGATGCGAGCCTATTACTGAGAGTATACCACCTGCATGACAGAGCCTGGCAAGCTACTTGTGTAGTATTTGATATGCCAAAAAATAGTAACAATGGTCTGAGGCTCTTAGTGTCCCTGGAGTGAGCAGATGCCCTTGGGCTACACTAGCATGCGAAAAGAACGTATGGAGATGTTACTGGTGCCCACTCAAGCAAATCGATGAACAATGGGAAGAAAAGTGATACAAGTGATACCAACATTAAAAAAGTTGGGTATGGAAGTGAATGTTGTCTATGTAAAGATATATATGTGAGATATATATGCATATGTATATACATATGTATATACATAATATACATATATACATATGTATATACATATATATGGTTAATGGTCTGACACAGAACAAGTCTGGGCCCCCTGGAATGAACCCAGAGCCACAGCAGAGCCTGGCAAGCTACCTGTGGTGTATTCAATATGCCAACAAAACAGTAATAATAAAACAGTAACAATATGTGTATTATATATATATATACATATATGTATTCAATCCCTCTTGAAGATCAGTACACCTGACCGTATTAATCTGCTTTATAATATACTATTGTAAATGAGTAGTATTCACCTTTCTTTTTAAGACAATTTATGACTCCCCATTAAGAAGTCTATAACCAGTGTTGAAGGGGAAAACATTACATTGCTCATTATTTTTTCTTTTTAACAGAATTTTGTGTTTTATGATACTTTTATTTTTATTATTACCATTATTTTATTGACTGTTTGGGTTGTACCAAACAATGCTCAGGGGCTACTTTTGGCTGTGCACACAGGAGTTACCTCTGGCAGTGCTCAGGGTGATCATATGGGATGCCAGGGTGTCAAACCTGAGTTGGCCTCTTGCTAGGCAAATGCACCCCCACCACTAAACTATCATTCCAGCCCTGATTTTATGACACTTTAACATGATGTGCTTTATGATATCTTACAGATAATTATTTGGACAAGTTGTTGCTATTTCCAATTTTACAGCTAAGGAAACCAAATCTGAAAGCATTCAATGACTTGTCTTAATGATGCAGCTTATAAAAAACTATACGGATATCCTTAATTCTTCATCATCATCATCTTGATAATTTGAATTTATTGACTGTTTACTACGGGCCAAATATTGTCTTGAGTGCTTTTACATATAGTTTCATAACCTGTTATCAATGGCTCTTAGAAAATCAATATTATTCTTATTCTATGAAAAATGTTAAATCCTTTAGGGCAATAATTTTGCTCAAAATTTTCAAAGATGGTGATATTAGTCAGAATTAAAATTCAACAAGTCAAATCAGAGAACTGTTTATAACCATTGGAGTATAGTATCTTGTTCAACCATGACTTAGAGCTGAAGTTTTCCTAATTTCAAAAGACACTATTCTTTCCTATCACTATGAAATGCATGTGAAAGGGGGTGTGTAGAAACATACTTCATCGTAGTGAAAATGATGAAGAAAATGGCCCCCTGGAGATAATGTAAACAATGTTGTCTTATAAATGGGGAAGTGACTCTATAAGGGCCATTCTGCCACTGGTCACGTGATGAGTGGTCAGACATTCAGTATTGAACTAGTATAATAGAAAGAATCTCTTCATTCAAACTAATGCATATTTTTAATTATATTGGAATTACCAATTTTTATTCTTTATTTATGTATTCTGTAAGACAACATGCTTTTTGTATTACTTGCAAAATGTCAGATTTCCAGAATACTACTCAAAGACTCACAGACATGGGGCAGAGCTGCTATTGGCTCCTCCTGTGCCCAGCCGCTCATGAGGTGCCGGGAGGGGATGGCAGGTTCTAGCCCTGGCCCGCCACCCCAGCAGAGCCTCACAACAAGCCAGATGACCCCCACTCCATGAGGACCTCCACTTTCCACATCTGGACTTCCTCCTCGTCAGAACTCCACCCAGCAGACCAGCCTATCACAGCCCGGCTCACTGTTCATCAATAAATGCTGGATTTAGAGATGACTACAAGAGGATGCTACCTGCACTGCAGAGCCTGGCAAGCTACCCGTGTCGTATTTGATATGCCAAATACCAGTAACAATTATAGGCCTCAATCCTATGACCTGATGGAATGGTTTGAGGCTCTTTATGTTCCTGGAGCAAGCAGGTGCCCTTGGGCTCTACTTGCATGAGACAGGTCATATGGAGATGTTACTGGTGCCCGCTCGAGCAAATCGATGATGAACGGGAAGACAGTGATACAGTGATATTCAAAATTATATAATTTGACAAAATGAATGCTGTTAAAGAGTAAAAAATGAAATAAATATTTTGGTCAGAGTTAGGATGAAATTTGCTTTGGTTGATATATTCCCCCTTAAATCCTTCCTACTTTGTACTGATGTGATGAACAACAGATGACTCTCAGATCACAATTTAGGAACCATACGTCCTCATTTTAGGAGCTTATCTTGCTTTAAGGAAGAGGGTATCCAATCTAGCCAGGTGTAAGTTCTCCACTTTTTAAAAATAACTTGAGCATCATGGAATTCCATCACTTTGATGGGATTTAAAGCTCATATTCCCACTTCCCCATCCATTTAGCGGTGTTTGCTTCCCAAGACTGTAGAAAGTGTAGAGTTCATTTTTAATTGGTGCAATTCTTCCTAACACTCAGTTACAGAAGTGGCAGTATATTTTTGGCTCAATTCCTTTACATTACTTAGGGTTTCATTATTTTTAACATAAAACAGACAAACTATTCTTCAAATTGGATTACCCTAACTGGTACTCATTTTTTTTTAGTTTGCAGCAAGTTTTTAATGAAATAATGGTTAAGAACTAAGCCAATCCTAGACCCTATGAGTTTTTAAAAAATTATTATTTACATATTCTCACCTTACATGGGGCATAGATAACTCTATAAATAGGAAGTGAACATTCCCCAAATCTTACTATGTGCTTTTTAATTACATTTTTAATTCCATTCCATTCTCCTAAATGAGGACATTATAAACAGAACTTTAAGAAATCTTCCTTATATTCAAGGAAATCTAAACACAGTGGTGGTATAAAGGGGGTTATAGCTGAGTATCTAAACCAGAGTCAACAACACTGGAAATGAGAGATTCAAACTCCAAGAATTACTATGCCAAAATACGAGTAAGAAGAAAAGAATTTTGTCTTCTAATAGAATTGGAAGCTAAAAGCCTAAAATAAAGTAGCTAGCAGGATCACAATTCATCAAAACATGCCATGTATGAATCCTGCCTTCCTCTTCCTTATCTTTGGTGTCTCCCAAATATTTTTGGCATGTCTTGACTAACATATTCCCATTTCACCTTTAGCTTTATCTTCACAAATTTCCTCCATCTGAAACTCACTGTCAGGCTCTGAAGTTTCACTTCTTCATTCAATAATGAAACCCATTCATGGTATTCAGCTTCTCTTCAGTATTAAACTATGATCTAATGTTAATAAAGTATAGTGGTGAGGACCTAAGATGGTCTTTGCAGAGATGCTCATATTTTGACATTCTGAATGGATATTGATCTTTCTTGGGTGGCAGGTTAAGATGATCAGTCACTCTTTATCCTTGCTGAAACTGGAGAGCAGAGAGAACCACATTAACTTGTGCGAGGAATGGAACAGATGTAAGCACACCCTTCAGTGTGAAGATTTTGAGTATCTAGTTTCTTAACTAGATAAGAAACATATCTAGTTTCTTAACTAGATATGTTTACAATTTTTGTCTCTATTCTATCAGAGAGACTCACAGACATGGGGCAGAGCTACTACTTGCTCTCCCTGTGCCCAGCCGCTCACAAAGGCACCCAGGGAGGGATGGCAGATTCTAGCCCTGGCCCGCCACCCCCAGCAGAACCCTGCAACAAGCCAGATGACCCCACTCCATGAGGGCACCCAGGAGGGATGGTGGGTTCTAGCCCTGGCCTGCCACCCCAGCAGAGCCTTGCAACAAGCTAGACGACCCCCACTCCATGGGGGCCTCCATTTTCCACATCCGGACTTCTCTCTCTTCAGGACTCCACCCAGCAGACCAGCCCTATCACAGCCCGACTTGCCGGCCGCTTGTGGTCACGTGGTTCATCAATAAATGCTGGACTTAGAGATGACTACAAGAGTATGCTACCTTCACGGCAGAGCCTGGCAAGCTACCCATGTTGTATTTGATATGCCAAATACCAGTAACAATTATAGACCTCATTCGGAATGGATTGAGGCTCTTTATGTTCCTGGAGCAAGCAGATGCCCTTGGACTCTACTACCATGAGACAGGACATATGGGAGATGTTTACTGGGGCCCCGCTCGAGCAAATCGATGATGAACGGGAAGATAGTGATAGTGATAGTGATTCTGTCAGAGGCAAACATTATGACACTACAAGTAGTGTCATTATTTAATTTTATTATTTTTATTTTTTTGCTTTTTTTGGGTGACACCCCAGCAATCCACAGGCATTACTCCTGGCTCTGCACTCAAGTGCTCATGTCTTTATTTTTTATTGTCTGCTATGATGCTTCTTTTTGAAATCCTTAAAATTGAAGCTGGGGGCGCTCTGCTTCCCTGTGATTCCTATATGTACAGGACTCCACAGATGTAGGAAATGGAGAAAGACACATTCCAAGGTGCTGCGGTTCCTTGACAGTGAAACATGTCCCCAACTAGAGGAGCCTGAACTTGGGGCTTCCCCAACTAGTTGGAAGGAGGCACAGAGCAGAGTTCCCCTCAGTTGGTTAAGTTCTAGTAAAATAGTTTCCCCTCAGGGAATTCTCCATGAATGCAAACCAGTGCACTCTGAGTGTATTTCAAAACAGTTATTTTTCCTCTCCCTGTGCTAGGAATACATGCAAGAACCTGTTATTCATGATGGGAATTTTGATAGGCCCTCTTCGGGGTCGCATTCACAGGTGTGTGAAACTGTCTCCAGAATTAAGTCCCTTTAGTGTTTTAGATTTTTATCATTGCTGTATGCATACAGAAATTATTCTATTAGAATTTAAGCTGTTCCTGGACATATTAACTTGTGCTGTGGGCTTTCTTCCTAAATCTGCCATTTTTTCTACAAAATTTCTTTCTATCCAGTTTTAGACATGGTAGTTGCCTCTGTCTGTAATTCTCTGACAGATTTGGAAATTTTTTTTTATTTTCAGTTTCTTTGATCATTTTATCCTTTTCAGAGATGATGACTGCTCAGATCTTTATGTTAAACAGGAAACAGTTTTAACATAGAGATCACGATACTAAGAGGTATTTAACTGTGCCATCAGATCTTTTTTGCCATCTCACAATAAACCAGTGACATTATATTATCCACTTGTTGAACTTGAGAACCTGGAAAGTTGTGGAACATGTTTAGGAGAAGAGTGGGGATTTGAGACCAAGGGAATGTGTTCAAACTTTTAACTTCTCTTACACCAGAAGCACATTAAGGATTACTTCCTGTTTTCTATTATGACGCTTGGTGCAAGGAAGGGCACAAGTGTCTCCTGTGTCACAAAGGTGAATGCCCTATGAAACAATGTGTATGTAAGGCTCCTAGATCAAACGCTTCCTGAGCCTTTCAATGTCCCCAGCCATAGGAGTCTTAAATAGAACAACACACTGAACCTTCTGACCATTTGACAACAGAGCGTGCTGGCCAAAACCAAGCCAGGAAAAAGAATGCTACGTGTTCTTCATATTCAATGGAAGCTGAAACTCCATGGAGTTGATTTATTTCTACATCTTTGAACATATTATGGCAATGTAAATTAATCAGTTCTAGTTCCTATAAAGGGAGTGTCGGGGACGCCACGGGGGTCCCCGACAGTGTCAGGACAGAGGTTGTCTTCTACCACTGAGGACGCCGGGAGAACAGATGGGAAACTCAAGAGTCTGGTGCAGGTCCAAAAATGGCTTTTAATAGTACAAAAGTTCTTCCCCAGCACTCCAATATAATGTACAAACTCTAGCTCTGGTCGAACTTAGACCAAACAAGAGAGCCCTAACCAAAGAAGAGAGGATCTCACCCGAGCTGAGTCTTACCTAGAAGAAGGAGCAAAAAGGCCAAAGAGCAAAAGGCCAAAAGCCAAAAGCCAAAAGCCAAAAGCTGAAGGCAGAAGAACCAAAAGGCAAAAGGTGAAGGGGCCTCAACTCAGCCCCCTTATATACACCAAAGTAATCCAATCGGGAGGTTGTCATGTCAACAAAGAACCCTAATAGGAGTGTAGTACCACACCTTATTGCAGGTATAAACAAAGGTTATGCCAAGGACTAAGGAGATTATTTCTTATGTAAAACACTGGAGAGAGGGCTGATATAAAGTAATACATCTTAACTTCATGAGCTTCATGTAATCTAGATGGTACTCACAAGGTCCTTCTTTTATTTTCTGCACCAGGGTGATTCTGAGTATCTTGTTCTCCTGTACTGAAACGGTCACTCTTGCCTGCTTAGAGCAAACTAGTATGATCCTTCCTATAGTCTTCCTATAGTCTCAACGTAGCCAGGGTGGTAGTCTCCTGGTAAAATTCTAACTGTCCCACGCTGGGTGCAGTGGGTACAAAGAGGAGCTGTGCCCAATCTAGAAAACATAGAAGTCTTAGTAGATGTAGTAAGACAGAAGTTGCCCAATCAAGGTGACTTCTGTAATTACCCACACCCTCTAGCAGTGTTTTACATAGAAGAGAGATCTCATTAGAATGAAACTTGACTTAAATAAGATTAATCTGGGTGTGGGCAAAACAAAAAGCTCCCAGATTAGCTAAATCTGTCCTCCAACAAGGGAGGACCATAATTCTTAAGGACTGAATTTTTTTTAGATATTTTTATATGCAAAGTTGTTCAAAGTTGCTCATTAGCATTTCAGTCAAAGGATGTTCCAATACAGTTCTACTCTCCACATATCCCACCATCATGTAACCAGTTTCCTTTTGGCCACCACACACCCCTTCCCCCACAAGCCTGCCCCTGTGTTAGGTACATTTTTTTCTCTCTCTCTCTCTCTCTCTCTCTCTCTCTCTCTTGCTCTCACTCTCTTTTTCTCTTTTTGAAATTTCTTTGGGCCTTATGGTTTGCAATACAGGTACTGACAAGTTACCGTGTTCAAATTTTTACCTACTTTCTGCACCTTCATCAGAGCATTTGCTTCCTTCTACCATTGTCCCAGTATCTCTTCACCATAAAATCACTAATGTGTATACAGATGAACTAGTTCCTGAGGCCCCATTCACTCTCAATGGATCAGACATCTCTGAATGCAGCAGTTATGTGTACCTAGGTCGAGAAGTCAACATGATGAACGACCTAAAACCTGAGCTGTACAGGAGGAAGAGAACAGAATGGAATGCCTTCAAAGGCATCGAAGGAAATAGCTAAAAGGACAAAGAACCTCCAGCTCCAGGCACATCTCTTTGACTCCACCATTCTCCCTGCATTAACATACGCCTCAGAGACCTGGGCACTATGAAAGCAGGATGAGAATGCTATTCGGTCTCCCAGAGAGGAATAGAAAGAGCTATGTGGAATATCATGTCTCACTCAAGTGAGAGAAGGAATCCGGAGTTCTGACCTCTGTCGCTATTCCAGAATCAGGGATGCTGTCTCGTTTGCCAAGGCATCGAAAATAAGATGGGCTGGACATGTAATGCGATTTGGAGACAACCGCTGGACTAGGGCCATTACGGACTGGATCCCACGGATGTCAAAAGATCACGTGGCCGCCCACCTACAAGATGGTCAGACTTCCTTGTAAAGACCCTGAAGGAACGGTTTGAGGCTCTTCATATTCCTGAATCAACCAGATGCCATTGGGCTACATTGGCGCGTGATAGGGTCCAATGGAAATGTAACTGGCGCCCGCTCAAGCAAATCGATGAATAACAGGATTCAAGTGATCAAGTGTATACAGATTAGTAGTTACATGAATATATATGCATATTTGATAACATAAATCATATAAATATATATGTATTTCAAGTATTAATATAAAACTATAAATATACATGCATAGGTATATATTATTTCATATATATATTTATGTAACTACTAATATGTATACACATACATATGTAAATATTTTACCTGCTAAGGATAGGGAGGTAAGAGTCACCTAATAGTATATAAAGGATAAAGCTGAATGTTGCTCTTTAGAAAACATTATTTCTTCATTAGGAGAACCAAAGTCAACATTAATTATGTAGCTTCACTGTACATACTCTCCCCGTTTATCAGTATAGTTTTCTGATTATTTCTTCATCTAACAATTAACCCTAAAGCAATTTTACCCGATTAGCAATAGACTTTTTAAAGTTAAACCTCAAAAACTTTGCTAATTCCTGAAAATAAATCAATGTCCCTCAAGGATTTTATCCATAGTCACAGAGAAGATGACATCAAAACAGAACATGAGAAAGCACTGAAAACCTCTCTCCTCTCAAACTTGCTTTGTACAATCACAAAATCTAGGGAAATATGGAATCCACCACATGAGACACGGGGGATGATTTGAGACTAAATAAAGACTCCATTCTACCACTCTTTCCTTTTTTAGCCTTATGATTAATAGAGCATATCACAAGATTGACATGGTCTTAAGTGAATTCTCTAAGCAATAAAAGACACTCATCTCCATGGCACTTTTCTCATAGGAGAAATTAATAGGAAATGATTGAGTTGCTTGAATTGTTGACCCACGCTCTCCATCTGGGCTTGATAATCATGAGAAATTGCTGATTCTTTTAACCCAGTCATTTGGTATTATGGATATAGTTTGTCATTACTGTCAGTGAATATAAATTTTAAATGAAGTACCACAGTCAAAGGAGCAAATGTACAAGGAAGTTGGAATGGTTTTACCTAAGGGAAAAATCTGCTCTTTGTGTCTGTCCTTGTTGCACGATCTATGACAATGGAATAAGGCCTAGCACTTCTTCCAGTTGGTTCTCACTTGGCACCTCTCTGAAGAATAACTTTCTTGAGCAACATTCTCTGGTGGTGATATAGAAATACTCCTACAGGAATGAGGAGAAAAACTTAAAAATTTTGTTCTAAAGAAACTTGAACCTGGTGGAGGTTTAGTGACATTGCATCAGTTTTTCTAGAAAGAGAATCCTAATGAAGACTGAATCTTAAGAGCATGTAACTTAGTGAATGAAAATGACTTGGGGAAAATAAGAGATAGTCATCCTAAGTCTTTTTCCTTTGGATTTAGGACACAGCTGTGCTCTGGTTTACTCCTGCCTTTGAGCTCAGGGATCACTCCTTGGCAGGGTTCTGGGAACCATGGGTTGTCTAGGATTAAACTTGGTTCCATCACATGCAGGGCAAGTTCTGTACTTGCTATATCTATCCATTCTCCCATCATTCTGTGTCTTAATAAGAAACTAAATTCATGCTAGTTGGTAATTAAAGATCAGTGATCAAATTCATTCCTCAGCAAAAAGCAGCCATACCAGTTATGTTGATGATTATTACATTTTTTTAAAACCTGTTGCCATGATATATAACAGATTAGGAACAATTTTGTGAGTAATTATATTAAACATGAAGAATAAAATAAAGAGTTGTGGAAACAGGATACTAACACATCTAGTGTCAGTTCTCCTGTTTTCTCAGCTTTATAGCCTTAAACATATATTAAATCTTTTTCCTCTATGTTCCCCATTCAAAACCTGTGAAGGAAAATGTAGTCACTATTTTAGTAGAGATGCAAGAACCAGAGAAACTAATAAAAAGGAAGTTAGTAGTTAGACCATGAGCTCCTAATAACTGAGTAGCATTAAATATGTTCATTTCTCCTAAACAGAAACATATTTTAAAGTGGAATTGCATCTCAGAATTGCCATTGTGCATAAGTGTGCCTCTAAATCTGTCCTAAAGTAGAAGCCCTGGCCACTTGCATGTATATTCTTGCCTAACAGGAGTCCTAGGCCACAGGTAAATTTATTCTGTCACTATATAAGCAGCTAATGGCCATATCCTGGATCATCTAGCTCTCAAAGATCACAACATCCCAGCTGTCCAAGAGATAGAAGAAAATGTTCTCTAGTGCCTTGTGCTGGCATCTGCTAATGAAGAAAGGGACAGATACACATGACACATAGCTCTGCAATATGCACAAAAGAGGTATTCCACAGATAAGATTTCAAAATGCATTTTCTTGAATCCTGGTCTTAGAAACCTGACTTTGTATTTCCAGCTACATCTAAATGGGTGTGTGCTTGTGTATAAGTCTTCAATATCTTCAAATCTTCCTCCTTGTGCTCTTAGCTGTAGACTGGAAAGAGCTCACTTCTTTTTTGTTTATTTTGATTCTCTTGGAGCAAGCTGTTTGGGGGAGAATTCTCTCTCTCTCTGTGTGTCTTATTTTATTCAGCTATTCTTTTTTTTTAAAATATTTTATTATACCATCGTGAGATATACAATGACAAAGGTGTCCATTGTTGCAGTACACTCCTGCCCAGAGCCTCTGCATCTCATGGAGTTGCCTCCTGCAGGTCACTTTGTAGATAGGAGGAGGACGGTTTGAGTGTGGCAGTTTATCTGACCATATATTCTATACTGGCTGGTATAAATATTCTCTCATGCTGCCACAATCATCGTGGGACTAGCTAGATCTTACAAGTATATTTGCCTTGCCATGTATGATCTCTAAGAAATAAGACCAGAGAGAAATGCTGTTTGCCTCCAAGCAAACAAACAAGCAGGGCTCTCTGATAACTCTAAGCTAAAATACAGAACTACCATGAAGTAAAGACGAGACTCTTGTGAAGGATTGGAGAGATATTTAACTGGCTATATTATACTCTTTGGTACAGATGCATGCCTTCAGTTGTATTCTGAGATACAGTTCATCTCAGAAACTCCTTCTCTCTACCCTGCAGAGGCATTTCCAAGGCAGATATTGACTGGGCACATTAACATCTCAAAGGGCCTAGGCGAGGTCCTGGGAGAAATTATCTGAGGGCATTTGATCTTGATAGCTTTCCATAGAAGTGGGAGGTCTGGGTTGCAGGGATATAAAACTAGCCTGCTTCCTCTCATCTCATCTCAGCTCTCTTTTTCTCCTTTTCTGCTAGCACCACTTGGTGATCTCTCCCCTCTCTGCAGGGCCTTAACAAGTGGTGGCCGCCATCTTGGCCTACACGTGGCCAGGGATCAGCCCGAACCATAAGTTTGAAGTTTTTCCTAATGCTGATTTGTATGTCTGGACCTGTGTTAAGTAAAGCATTTTGAAACTTTGCTGGACTCTAGAGTCTTTCTCCATCAACTGGCCACCCATCCCCTGGGACAGAAGGTGATCCCTGACCCTGCTTCCGGATTTTGTTCCAGCGTTTCCCCCACAGTTCAATTTGGGGTTTAGTTCATACAGTGTTCCAGCACCCATCCCTTCACCAGTGCCCATTTCCCACCACCATGTCACCGATTCCCTCCTCCCTCCCTAGCCAGCCTCAATGGCAGGTTCTTTATCTCTTTTCTCTCTTTCTCTTTTTCTCTATTTCTATCTGCTCTTACACATTGTGGCTTGCAATACATACATTTAGAGGTTATCATGTTTATCTTTTGCCTGTATTTAATGCTCTGCTAATTTTTTTAAAATAGTATATTCTTTATGTCCTTTACTAAGGATTTTTTTTTTTTTTGCTTTTTTAGGTCACACCCAGCAATGCTCAGGGAGTTACTCCTGGCTCTGCACTTAGGAATTACTCCTGGCCATGCTCTGGGACAATATGGAATCGGGGTAGAACCTCGGTCGACTGCATGCAAGGCAAATGCCCTCCCTGCTGTACCATCACTCTGGCCCCAACTACTAAGAATCATTTTAAAGTAGCAAATTGTTCAGTGTTAGGAGTTGGAATGAAAAGAAATCTCAAAGAAATCTCAAAGAAGAAACAGATATTTGGAGCTCTCATTCAAGCAGGCCTTACCTAGTAAATGGGGGCATTAAAACAACCCTCACCAAGATTTTGATATTAGCATTTTCTTACTGTCATGTCAGCAAAGCCATCAGAAGCTTAATGGCAATAGTTATTTGCTCATTAGATCAACAGCTATTTTCACTCAGTCGGGTTTCTGAGTCCTTATTTTATCAATAAGGAAATATAAAACTTGAAAAGGGTAAATATTATGATAAGATAATTGGTAATTCTTTAATGAAAAGCAATTCATAATCACCTTTCTATTTAAAAGAAAAACAAGGAAGATAAATTTTTAGGATAATCTCTCTAAGAAATCGCTTTGTTAGGTGTCTAATTTTGCATAAATGTCTGTCAATATGAGCTTTTATCATGCAAATCCGAAGGTTCCTTGGGTCCATTATCTTCAAGTCAGAAAAAATAATTAGATGTCATTGAATCCAAACATCTGTTTTTAGGAAACAGCGCTCTAAAAATAAAAATTTATTGCCTAGTCCTTTAAACAATCCCCAAATCTCTTCTCTAAAATAGTGCTTGTTCATTCTTTAAATATTTCTTTTTTCCATATTAGGTACTCCTGGCAAACTACCCGTGGTGTATTCATTATGCCAAAAACAGTAACAATATCGGACCTCATTCCCAACAAATGGAGACTTACTAGAACCCGCTTGAACAAATTGATGAACAACGGGAAGACAAGTGATCCAAGTGAAGTGCACCCATTCCAATTGCTCGTTGAGGATGGAAATGCATGCTTTGTCCATCAGAGACTTTAAAGATTGAGGGAAAGAACCATTTCTTTTATTTTACCTTTTATTTTGTTTGCTTGGCAGAAGAGGGGAGGTTGTTTTGGGGGCCACATCTGGTGGTGTTCAGAGTTTACTTCTGACTAGGCTTGGAAGACCATGCATCGTGCACAGGAATTGAACGTGTATAAGCTGTACACTACAAGGACACTAGACCCTACCTGATGTTGTATTGCTGTGTCAGAATCATTTTTTCTGACACTTTGACTTAAATATTAAATCACCTCTGCTAGGTCACTAATAGTAAGGACGGTATAAAATTATTTATATTCTTATATTCTCAGTGATACCCATAAAGCACTGCAGCTAGTATATGCTATTCATTTGATCAGGATAGTGTCAAATAAAATTTTACCTACCCTTTTCTCCAGAATTATATCTAGTAATGCACCAAAAATGACTACAAATATAGTGACCAAAAGTCAGTTTTATATCGTTCAGTGTCTCTTTTTTTAGGGATTTGAAAGAGGCAAAATTTCCTATTATAGAATTTGAAGAAATAGAAATAAATAAAAACATCACCTCCCACCCCCCCACACACAAATAAATAAAACATAGACTCCAGTATTTTCCCATGAGTTTGTCTTCTGATACTTAGCACCATGAACTCACAGACAGTATTCCAAACAAGTGTTGGATGGACTAACTGAGGACAGAGCTAATTAAGTCTTGAATTTGAATCGAGGTCGATTATTTCCTTATGCAGCGCAGATCTGATTGTATGTGAACTGGAGACATCGGTTTCTCTCTGTATTCTTTGCCCACCATCTTAGTTCTTTATTGTTCGCTCCTGCCAAAGCAGTATATCTGCCCTGGGAGGAAGAACACCAACATTACTTGGCCATGGTTCATCTGCTTTAACCAATGTTTATTCGCAGTGTTTTCTGTTTACTCACATGAAGATTAAAGTTTTAAATGGAATTTCATAAGGCTCTTCTGAATAAGTTTTTTTTCTTTCTCTCTTTATCTCACTCTTCTTTATGGTAAACATTGGTGGTTCTGTCTCTTTTTCACCTCTCAAGGATCTGTGATAACATCCAAAAAGAATTATAGATCAGGCTTTCTCAGGAGAAGTAACCGTTTCTCTGACTTCAGTTGAATAAGGAACACTGGCATTTTTTGTCGGAGGAAAGAATTTTCAAGTGAATTGCAGAGATTAAAAGTAGATTAACAGGAGAAAAACAGTACATATTTGATCTAATAGTAGCACAAGTTTTATGAGACATCACAGGAAGAGAAAGTGTCTTCCTGTGATACTCCTTGTGAAGAAGCAGGGAGGCCAGTGGTCTATACATTATTATAAAAAGGGGTAATAATTTTAATAAAGGGTAATAGTAATAATATGTGACAAGATAAAAGTAAAGGAGCTTTGATATTGACATTAATTTACCAGAAAATAGCTTGCTATTGCAATATATATTGCAATAAATATATATTTGTTGCAATAAATATATGACATTTATTTATGTCAAAATAGTGGGAAATATGTATTATTGCAATAAAATTTTTTTTGTAAAGATTTCCTCTTATTAGGGCTAGAGAGATAGCACAGAGATTGCTGCAGGGATAGACATGTGCTCCACACAGAGGCAGGCCTAATTTAGTCCCCAAGACTATGTATATTTGAAGCACCACTAGTACTGATCCTTCAGCAGATAGGCAAGAATGAAGCCTGACCACTGATATTTATGGACCATATTAAAAAAAAATCTCATCTTAGAAGCTACTTCCAATCTTTGGCAAAATAATATTCTTGGTGAAGGTTAAATCACTCATAGAAGACTTGCATTGCACTTGAGAGGCTCTAGGCCTGATCTCTTGGTTTAGCAAAAGACAAAACAAGAAATCATAACTAGGAATTTTATTGTTTATTATTACTGGGAAGGCACTGTCTTGTGCAAAATGAATGCCCCTTTTTTCAGGGATGAAGGAAGAGAACAAAAACATTCTATATCTTTCACTTAACAATTTCTTTCACCTACAAATAGTCAGTATGTCAAGTGTCATATTTTGAGATGACAGATATAGAGATAGACAGACAGACAGACAGACAGATGAACAGACAGATAGATAGGTAGTTAGTTAGGTAGATAGATAGATAGATAGATAGATAGATAGATAGATAGATAGATAGATAGATAGATAGATAGATAGATAGATAGATAGATAGATAGATAGATAGATAGATAGATAGATAGATAGATAGATGATGGATGGATGGATGGATGGATGGATGGATGGATATGGTGATGGATAGATAGATAGAATTAGTATAATAATAGATAATAATAGATAGAAGATAATAGATAGATAGATAGATAGATAGATAGATAGATAGATAGATAGATAGATAGATAGATAGATAGATAGATAGATAGATAGATAGATAGATAGTGAGGTAGATAGATAGGTAGGTGTCGGGGAACGTCGCGGGGTCCCCCAACAGTGTCAGGACAGAGGTTGTCTTCTACCTCCGAGGACGCCGGGAGAACAGATGAAAACTCACGAGTCCAGTGCAGTTCCAAAAATGGCTTTTAATAGTACAAAAGCTCTTCCACAGCACTCCAATATAATGAACAAACTCTAGCTCTGGTCCGAACTTAAGACCATACAAAAGAGCCTAAGTCTCCCACCAAAGAGAGAGGATCTCACCCGAGCTGAGTCCTACCCAGAAGAAGGAGCAAAAGGCCAAAGAGCAAAAGGCCAAAAGCACGCAGGAGCCAAAAGCTGAAGGCTGAGGAACCAAAAAGGCAAAGGTAAAGGGGCCTCAAGTCAGCCCCTTATATACACCAAAAGTAATCCAATCGGGAGGTTGTCATGCCAACAAAGAACCCTAAACAGAGTGTAGTGCCACACCCTATTGCAGAGTATAAACAAAGGTTACACCAAGGACTAATCGAGATTATCTCTTATGTAAAACACTGGAGAGAGAGGGGCTGATATAAAGTAATACATCTTAACTTCATGAGCTTCATGTAATCTAGATGGTACCCACAAGGTCCTTCTTATTATTATCTGCACCAGGGTGATTCTGAGTATCTTGTTCTCATGTACTGAAAGGGTCACACTCGCCTGCTTAGAGCAAACTAGTATGATCCTTTCTATAGTCTTCCTTTAGTCTCAGCGTAGCCAGGGTGGTAGTCTCCTGGTAAATTCTAAATGTCCCACATTGGGTGCAGTGGGTATAAAGAGGAGCTGTGCCCAATCTAGAAAACATAGAAGTCTTAGTAGATGTATAAGTCAGAAAGTTATTCAATCAAAGGTGACTTCTGTAAGTGCCACACCCTCTAGCAGTGTTTACATAGAAGAGGATCTCATTAGAATGAACATTGGCTTAAATAGATTAAGCTGGGAGTGAGCAAAACAACAAAACTCCCAGATTAGCTAAACATGTCCTCCAACAGGTAGGTAGATAGATAGGTAGGTAGGTGTCGGGGAACACGCGGGGTCCCATGACAGTGTCAGGGCTGAAGTTCTCTTCTACCTCCGAGGACGCCGGGAGAACAGATGAAAACTCACGAGTCCGGTGCAGTTCCAAAAATGGCTTTTAATAGTACAAAAGCTCTTCCACAGCACTCCAATATAATGAACAAACTTTAGCTCTGGTCCGAACTTAAGACCATACAAAAGAGCCTTAGTCTCCAAACCAAAGAGAGAGAGGATCTCACCCGAGCTGAGTCCTACCCAGAAGAAGGAGCAAAAGGCCAAAGAGCAAAAGGCCAAAAGCCAAAAGCCAAAAGCCGCCAGGAGCCAAAAGCTGAAGGCTGAGGAACCAAAGGCAAAAGGTGAAGCGGCCTCAAATCAGCCCCCTTATATACACCAAAGTAATCCAATCGGGAGGGGCATGTCAACAAAGAACTCCTAAACAGAGTGTAGTGCCACACCTTATTGCAGGTATAAACAAAGGTTATTCCAAGGACTAAGGAGATTATCTCTTATGTAAAACACTGGAGAGAGAGAGGGGCTGATATAAAGTAATACATCTTAACTTCATGAGCTTCATGTAATCTAGATGGTACCCACAAGGTCCTTCTTATTGTTATCTGCACCAGGGTGATTCTGAGTATCTTGTTCTCGTGTACTGAAAGGGTCACACTCGCCTGCTTAGAGCAAACTAGTATGATCCTTCCTATAGTCTTCCTATAGTCTCAACGTAGCCAGGGTGGTAGTCTCCTGGTAAATTCTAACTGTCCCACGCTGGGTGCAGTGGGTATAAAGAGGTGCTGTGTCCAATCTAGAAAACATAGAAGTCTTAGTAGATGTATAAGTAAAAAAGTTATTCAATCAAGGTGACTTCTGTAAGTGCCACACCCTCTAGCAGTGTTTACATAGAAGAGAAGTTTCATTAGAATGAACCTTGACTTAGAGTGGATTAAGCTGGGAGTAAGAAAAACAACAAAACTCCCAGAATAGCTAAACCTGTCCTCCAACAGGTAGGTAGATAGATAGGTAGGTAGGTAGATAGATAGATAGATAGATAGATAGGTAGGTAGATAGATAATAGGTAGATTGGGTGGTAGATTGGTCAGTCAGTCAGTCGGTTGGTCGGTAGGTAGATCCTTTCAAACAGACATCCAGGAGTAGGAAGACTCAGGACTTCCACACTCATAGATAATGCTCTAATGCCTCAACAAACCTCTGCCGAATGGGTACCCATAGAATTTCTGAAAATGATTACAAACTGCTTATTTTGTGTGGCAGTTTAACCTGGTATGCACAAAACTTTTACATTTTGATTTCTCCATAGACTCTAAATAACCAATGCACCAGGAGTTTTCTGTAGTGCTTTGCATGTACTACGTATTTTTTCTCAACACATACATTTGTACATAAAAATGCACAAACACACACACATGCACACACACACACTCTTACATTACTGTACACACATGAGCGTGGGGACTAGAATGTAACAATATTCCCCTTTGTCACAAGTAGTACTCAGAAAACATCGGTATTTATCTCCAAATTAATTTATTTCCCTCACTATCACTTTTCTTTTATTTTCCTTTCCACTTTGAAAGAGAGAGTCTATCTCACACCTGCTTTCATATCTGAAGATTTTTTGTCTTGTCTAAATTGAGGCAAAGTTCTAGATCTGAGATCCCTGCTTTAGAATAGAGCTGCTGGCTTTCTTCTTAGCTTCCCTCTCAGAGTTACTGTCTGTGTACCGAACAGTTCATTTTTGTATGTATATAAAGAAACACTAGTAGTGTTTATTATTTGTACTGAGCTCTGGTATGATAAAGAAGAACAATATCAATAAGTATTTTTCTGAACTGGAAGTGATGGATGCATGCATCTGTTTTGAGGCTTGATAGTTGCTTATTAAGAAAAAAATACCAGCAGTTCAGCTCATTCACAGGCTGTAACTCTGTCCAAGAACAGGGTAGGCATACTTCAGTGTGTAATTCAAACTGAGCCATCACTGGAGATTTTATTAAAATTGTGTTGAAACATTCGTATGTTGATTTGTTTATGTAATATCTATAGATTATTTCATAGTACTATCCAGGAATTAAGAGTCACCACAAAAGTCAAAATGTTTACTATCCAAACATGTTGAGGAAACATTGGCAGCTTCTGATTTTTGAATGCTCCTGAGTACATTATTATGTAAAATACAAAAAAGCACATTTATGTGAATCATTCTTCTAGGATCTAAGGTAAGGAAAACAACCTAATGCTTCTTTTGCAGTATTGATTCGCGCGGTCCTGGAATCTGTTCCCAATCACCTTCCTCAGATTTTTTTTTTTCTCAATTGCCTGCAGCTGTTCTTTAATTTTTTAAAAATCGATGAACCTACTTTTTAATTCTTGATAATGTAGATGTTTTCGACATATTCAATAATTTAATTCAAATTTTGATGAACAGTTATAAGCAGGATATGCACTTGTCTAGAGATAAAATGAAAAAGAAGAGGATCAAGTGTTTTGTGACCTCCAGTTACTGTGTGTATAGTTGGTGTAGAAATGGGTGAGTAGGTGGACAGATCCTGAGTTCTGAAGTGATATCCAGGACAGGTTCCAACTGGAATGACAGGGGCCTGATGAAAGAGACACTTAATGCAGCTTTGTGGGGGCTTTCTAGGGGAAACTAGGGGATATCTACAGGGAAGAAATGATGCTAGTGATAAGAGCTAATAGCTAACTAAGGGTGGTTAGCTGTCGGGGATGCCGCTGGGGTCCCCCGACAGTGCCGAAGCAAGTTCCCTTCTACCTCCCAAAGCCGGCGAGGAATGAATGAAGACTCAGGAATTCCATGCAGTTTTAAAAGGCTTTACTTAACACAGGTTAAAGGCATGCAAATCAGCAATAGGAAAAACCTGGTGCTTAGGATTCCGGGCTAGAATCCCAGACACGGGGTAGGCCAAGATACATATAAAGACCATGTAGAGAGGAGACAAAAGACAAGACTCCCAAGAAGGGTGTGAGCTCAAAGAGAGAGCCCAAAAAGAGAGAGAGAGGGGAAGCAGGCTGGTTTTATACCCTGTAACTCAGACTTCCCACTATTATGGGAAGCAGGAAGGGTCAAATGCCCTTAGGTAATTTCTCCCAACACCTCACCTAGGCCCTATTATATGCTAATGTTTTGAGCCAAGATCTGCATGGAAATGCCTTTATAGGGTAGAGAAGGGAGTTTCTGAAAATGCATGTCTCTGTACCAAAGACTAATACCAATGCCAGTTAAATATTTCTCCAAGCCTTCACAAGAGTCTCATCTACTTCACGGTAGTTTAGTATTTTAGTTGCCTTTGAGTTATCAGGGGAGCCATGCTTGCTTGCTTGGAGGCAAACAGCATTTCTCTCTGGTCTAATTACTTAGAGACCCAACGTGGCCAGGCAAATATGCTGGTAAGATCTAGCTAGTCCCACGATGATTGTGGTAGCATGAGAGAATATTTATACCAGCCACTACAGAATACATGGTCAGATAAACTGCCACATTTAAACTACCCCCTATCTACAAAGTGATCTGCAGGAGGCAATCCAGGGCAGATGCAGAGGCTTTTAGGCTTTTAGGTTTCCTGCAACTGTTAGCTAGTTAGCCTTTAACCATAGCGGGTGGGATATGCACAGGAAGAAAATGTACAATGAAGCAAAATGAAAAAAAACTCAGAATATGTATTTAATTTGAGAATAAGAACTGAAAGAAAGATACACCCAAAACATTTAATTTAGTGGAAGCCACAGAAAATGATAATATTGGATTTCCATGATATTTGTCATGCTTATTCAAAGAAATGGAACCCATAATATATGTGTATATAGAAAAAGATTCATCATTTGGAATTATTGTTTGATGTGATTACAGTGAAATGTACAATATGGGTCTATAGTCCACAAGCTAGAATGAGAAAGTTATATGTTCTGTACTCTTTGGATAGACAGGATAAAGGTCCAGGAAAGCCAAGGTTCCAGCTGGAATTTGAAGGCTATGCTACAGAGCATCAGATAAAATTGGTATTTCAAATAAGCCCAAGGAATCTTTACAAAAATTCTAATCTATTAGGAAAAATTTGTTCTTTCTAATATCTTTAAACCTATAGCCAATTAGATTAGATCCACTCATTGTGGGAGAAAATTGGTTTAACTCAAAGTCTACTAAATTGTATGTTAATATCAGCCAAAATACCTAACAGAAATATCTAGTATGATATTTTCTTCAACATATGAGCAGCCAATGACTCAGTCAAGTTGGCACATAAAAGTAATCATACCAACCATATCCATCTTGGAGCAAATGAAAGAGAATGTTACTTTCAAGCCACTTGTTGGGATAAAATATTACCCAGGTTATTAGACAATCTGTATTTCCACAATCTATAACACTCTCTCACCTGACACATTAAAAAAGTACATTAATACGTGTTTAATGATTTGTTTTATATTATACAAAACCCACAGACTTATTAAGGGACTGTATTCTCTAAATTTTTATCATTTATTTAGAGGCAAATCACAGCAGGGGTAAAACTTTAAAGCCCGTGTGGAATGACACACTACCCCCAAAGTCATGCACTTTAAAAGTGCTTAGCACATGAGAATGGTTACTGCACATTTTTTATTCTTATTTATACTTCACTATGCAAATAAGCTTGATTTTTTGTTAATAGTCTATAATTGTCGTTTTGATAAAAGAGAATCTGATAAAGTGTCACTATTCTTTCATATGGTTAATAACATTATTTACACTTTAATAAATGAGGAAAGAAGTTAAGAAGTTTAAAATACTGTCAAAGTTACAAAACCAGAAAGTGACAGAAATAGAGTCAAAATTAAGATTAAACATCTTTCCAGATAATGAAGATATATTTCTAATCTAATATGTCTCCTAATTTAGAAATGACTAATCTAAGGTTTAGAGTTGCATTTAAGTCACTTGTCAGTTTTCACAGTATGGAGGAACACGTTCCTTTGATCTCAAGGACTGCATCAGACAGACAAGCCAAGAGTCCAGTGCAATTCCAAAAGCCTTTACTAATTACTAATAATAAAACAAGCTCTGCTACTACAATCCAAGATAATGGGGTTCCCCAGATCTCTAGTCTTGCTCAGACCTCGACCATGCACTCGGATTCAAGTCTCCACCAAAGTAGATAAATCTTCCACAGTGAGTTTCCTTCATACACCCAAAAGCCATAATCCTTTCTACAGGGTGGGTAGTATTAACAAAGATCAAGAAATCAGCTTTTAGGTATAGATGTATGGTGGCTTCACACTTTTTGTTTAAGATCTAAATAAATGATTATGCTAGGGACTAATCCTTTATTCCAAGGTGATCTTCATGTCAAAAAAACTGGATAGACAGAGGGCTGGTATAAAAATACATCTTGACAGATGCATATTCGTGGGAAGAATCACATTATAATTCCATGGACTTCATGCAATCTAGATGGTTCCCAGAGGATCTTTATTTATTTTCTGCACCATGGTATTTGATTCCCTTGTCTTTTTTTTTTTTCACTGAAATGGTCATGCTTGCTTGCTTGAGGGCAAACTGGCAAAATCCCTCCTTTGATCTTAAATGGTAGTTTCAATTAGCCAGGGTGGTGATCTCCTGGTAAATTCTAATTGTCCTGCACTGGGACCAGTAGGTGTTAAAAGGAATTGTGCCCAATATAGATAGCATTGAAATCATAGTAGAGATTATAATAATTTTCCAAAAGTTATTAATTCAGAGTTAAAAATGTTTTCTGCAACTACCACAACTTTCAGCAGTGCGTACACAAAAAGAGATCTCATTAGCATGAACCTTGGCACACAGACATGTAAACAGCTTAAACAGCAAAGATCCAAAACTAGGTAGGCCATGTCATTCAACAGGAAAACATATAGTTGACTTTGCCACTGAATAACGTTGATATGTCATAGAAAGACGGGTATTGTTAGGTCATGTGGTTTTGATCATGAATAAAACATTAATTATCTTCCTCAAATATTTTTCTAACACTTGGGAGAGAGTAGAAGTAGAGAGTGTGGCAAGCTGTCCGATGTGTATTGATATGCCCAAACCAGTAATAACAATGTTTATTTCCCGACCCTGAAAGAGCCCTTATAGGGTCAAATGGAAACATTACTGGTGCCTGCTAGAGCAAATTGATGAATAACAGTATGCCAAGTGATCAAGTGATCAAACTATTTTTCATTATTAGAATATTTTCAGATATTTTAAATTACTATTGAATACATATAAAATATTGAAACACCTATTACAACTTTCTAAAATCCTGCAATAGGTATTTATTATTCAAATACCATTTTATGGTATTACAGTCATGCATCATGGTATTCCAATATAGTTTTCTGCATATTTTAAAACATGCATGCCTATCTATATATTTTTCTCAGTCTCCCAATTCAACTTTCTGTTTGCATTCTTTCTCTTTTTTTCCCCATTTCCTGAGAGGAATACCAGGATTGGAAGAGAAGATAGTATGTTCCCATTTGATTGTATTCCTATTTATGGAGCTCAGAGCAAACCCAGATAGTGAAATATAGTTGCTTGGCAGAAATGTAATAGATAGCAATGAGATAGAAAAATAAAATAACTAAAACAAATTAAATATAGAAACTCAGAGTTTGGAACTATAGGAAAAGGAGAAACTTTACAAGGAGAGTAAAAATTCTGATAAAATAGTTGAAGGATAGACTATAAAAATTCCAAGTATAAAGATTACAGAGAAAATAACAATAGTAGTGTTAATAAAGGTAATTAAAATATGGTTACAATATTGATGTCAGCATAAGCATTCAGTTCTTGTTTGTGACACAGTCAAGTGAAAAGCTTTGTACTGTCTTATTGGGATGGGAGTGGGAGGCACATCCAAAGATGCCCAAAGCTTACTCTTGACTCTGGGCTTAATGATCATTCTTGGTCATGCCTCAGGAGACCATAATAGGTTCCACGATAGATAAAGCCATGATCAGATACATGCAATGCAAGGCAAATGCCTTCAAACTTGTACTTTCTCTAAAGTTAACTAATTATGACTCACTCAAAATATAGTGAACATTATGCTTTACCTCGAGTCCACTTGCTTAGATATAGTTTGTACCCCAAAACTTTCACACGAAAACCTAGACTTATGTTTCACCAAAATAGAGCTTTTTCAAGAAGGTCATTCAGATACTTCTCTTGTTTTCTTGTGAGTTCTTTACATCACCGGGAACCTTTGTCCCTGACTTTAAAGAGAGAAGCAAAGAAGAACTACTATGGCAGGAGTTTGTCAAATAGGTTTAGAATAATCATTTAAAATTCCAACTTATGCTAGATTAGAAACCTGGGTATGAAACACCTATAACTGCTTGAAGGGTCACAATTGTAACCTTCCTGTGTACCCAGGAGAAAGAGATGCACTTACCTGTTATGGCAATCTCTGTCAGCCAAGAGAAAAAAAAATTAGTCTGTTGGAGGAGGTCAAAGGAGATAGAAGTTACCTAAGTTATATACTTAGGTATGCAAGCTATGTTTTGACAGTGCAATTTCTTTAGTGTGAAATTTCTTTAGTGTGCAATTAATTTAAAATTTAGTATTAATTGTTGACCAGAAAATGTATATGTAATTATATGTGTACATGTGCATATGTGTGCATTTATATACATAAGTGTATAAATTATACATATAATTATATATAATATTTGAATGGATGAAAAACTACTACAGAGAATAGCATTTTAATGAATATCTACAATATAGTTTGGCTTACGGTAAGGTAAACAAATTTATAAGGGTTAGATGCAAGGTGCACTGAAAACAGAAATGTCGGTTCCTACAGAATAATTACCATAATTAAGAACTTTAGAGCAAGTTTCTATGGTAATTTTTTGGTTTATTTTGTTTTTGTACCACACCTGGCTGTGCTCAGGACTGACTTCTGGATTTGTTTCAGGAATAAGTCTTGGTGGGTCTTGAGGATTCATGTGGGATGCCAGGGATTGAAAAGGGGTGGCTATATGCAAGGCAAGCACCCTTTTAATGCACTATTGCTCTGGCTCCTCTATGCTAATTGATTTAACCTCTAGATTAAAATCAAGAACAACAACCAAAAAACTTTTTAGTTCATTTGCCTTAAAGGACCAAACCCACTGACATGTGGAGATTTTTTCCTGACTATGCTTGAAGTGGAGGGACTGACCCTGGATGTGCTCAGTGGCTCATATGATGCTAAGGATCAAACCCAGGTTTCCCACAGCAAAGCATATGCTAAGCCTTTCAGTCCACTCTTAAAGAATACCTTAGTCCCTTAGTGATTTTTCAAAAACTTATATAAAAATAAATGTTTTAAATGATAATAATGAAGTTAATCCTTCCCAACACATTCACCTTAAATTAGTGAAGAAAGGGAAAGTGAGCAGACACAAATACGATAAACATTCATGGAAATAAAGATATTTATTCTAGTATAGCAAAGGATTCAGTGTTGAGAGTTTAGGCATAGTAGAAAGATCCTCATTGGGTAAGGAGGCAGCGAGACCATAAACAAAGATTAAAGAAATAAAAACATCTGTGATTAATTTGTAATAGTCTATAACATTTTGCTAAAATGTCCTATTTTTGAACTACCGGTATGATTTTTTTTGTGTGTGATTCCTTTTTAGAATCTGAGAACAGATGAGATCTGGACAAAGAATCTGAAAGCGGAAGACAGGTAGCTGAAGGGCTTTGAAAGGTCATTAATGGTGAGAATGTTAAAACATCACGAGTTCTGATGGAATTTGGCCCTGAATAAAATGATTGAATAAATGAAATGTGGAGATTGAAGCCAAAGGAAAGAGATTATTATTACTCTGGATACATAAAGGACTATCATTCCAAGGACAGACAAATAGAGGCTACTTGAATCTAATGACTTGAATGCTTATTACATATGCAGATGTCAGTTTCATTAAAGGTATGGACAAGGGACAGTACCTTGTCAGGAAGCTCTGAAGACTTTCATAGATGTGACTCCAAAACATGGCTGTTAGAGAGAGCTTGGGCAGGCTCTGGGTAAAGAGCCTAAGGAACAAAGACTGAGCTAGATGCCACAGGCCCACACAGTTCCTTTGGCGTCCCATCTGTGTTTCTGTATCTCTTGTTGAATGAAATAGCTGTGTGTGCTCTAAGCACACACAAAGGCTCTTATCTGCTGAGACCAGCATCTACCCAAAAGAATGTATATCAGAATTAGATCTAAGCAAGGACTATTTTCCTTGTTTCATAAAATTGTCCAGGATCAAAGATAGATGTGCCAAAATATACCACAGAAGAAAAGAAATGGAATGAATGATGATCAAATTTCCTTTAATCTGCTTTCTGAGGACAGGCTGCATTGAATAGTTCTATAGGGACTCATTCCAGTGGTTTATTCCTTCCCTGAAGGGGGAACAAAGCACATACTCTGGAACTCATCATTACCCTTTTAAGAAAATAGCGTAAAACTCAGGTCAGGCATTTCAATTGATTATGCCTAAGATTTTCCTTGGGGTGGAGACCAATATCAAATTTGTTGGTATTGGTCAATGATTTATCTACCCCAAAGAATTTATTCATATAGATATTTGGTTGCTTTCTAGGTGCCAAATAATTGACCCATGCTGAGGTCAGAATAGAACGACATAATACACAATCACTGTCCTGTAGGAAGTCAGAGTTATTTGGGGGGGAAAGAGATATTTAACACCTGATGGCTAGTGTATGAGCTAGAGTTAGGCACGTAGGTGTGATTAGGCATGCTGAGAGCTAAGTTCACCTACGGGAGAGATTTTGAAAAGGCCAGTCGTGGACTTGGAACTGAAATACAAGATATTCACTATGTTATCCATGTTTTGCAGAATGTATATGCGATTCAAACAGGAACATAGATTGGAAAATTTAAGTGTCATCTTATATTGAGTGGGTGGGTGGCAGTGGCCTTTGGTGGCGGTAGGAGCACATTGGTGATGGGACTGACATTGAACAATGAACGTTTGTGACAACTGTATTGTTAGGAAATTTGTAAATGATGATATTTTTAATAAAGGATAAAAAATAAATAAACCAAAAGGTGTGACATTTTCTGATTTCCTTACTTTCCTTTCAATACACCAAGTAGAAAAGAACAAGACCAACCATATACAAATTTACTCTTTTCCTGAAAACCTGCAAAAATTCAGAGTGTATGTTCAGAACAGCCTCCAGGCCTCAAAATCTAAATATTTAGGACCTGGATAATGACTTTATGCAGCACCTTTCTAAAAGTGCGCTTCAGAGGTGAGAGCAAGCTGAACAAGAGAGTGCAAAAAGAAAGGACTAGGTGACGGGCAAAGAAACAGAATAAGGAATAAAAAGCCGGCTACAGTGAAATGATTGCCTGCAGAACTCTGTGTATCTAGTTTTCCATCACCTGCCAGGTCAGGAAATCCACATAGAGGACTACAAAGAAAACCAAGAAATTAAACCAAATGACCAAAGTTATAGAAACAGTAAAATTAAGAACAAAGCATTGCAATGTGCCGTGTCAGTGAAATAGGAGAAGGGATTTCAGGGTCTTTGTGCTTTCCTCGGAGAGGAGATCCAGGGTTAGAGTGGGTTTGGCGTCTGGATACTCAAAACTGACTGCAGATAGAAAACCACCTTTGACCTCTGCTCTGCAAAGCTGGTGCCCCAAGGAGTGAGACTATATTAATGATTGTTCTCAAATTCACGAGAATTGAATGGAAAGAAATTTTCTTGGAATTATTAAATATTTTCTCATTTCCTGGCAGATATATTTTTCCACCACAAGAACTGAAAATGAAATCAGAACGGAAAGTCTCACATGCGCTTTGATTTCACTGATGCCTATTTACATGTGACCTCTGAGGAAAAAGAAGTCCAGTAGAAAAAAATCAGAAAGTCAATATATTTCATGAAGTTATTTTCCTTGAGAAGGCAAAAGATTGCAATTGTCCCCAAACTTCTCTCTCTTTCTCTCCCTCTTTGTTCTATTTAATTATGAATGCTCTCAAAAGTGAGTTCATTAAACATTTGTTAATTGAAACAAAATGATGATCATAAGGGTTTGCCAGAGAAGATATGAAATATAAGACTAAAAAAAGATATTATTCAGGTGTGGCTGTTTTTCCTCTCCAGTTTTAAAAGTTAGTGTATCCAAACACAAATTGACTCCTATCTTTCTTTCTTCCCCTGAGAACCTCAAGGGCTAAATAAAACATGTTGCTCCAAGAACTTAGGAACCTTGGGCCAAATAGCTTTGTGATAGATTAAGTGGCTTGCAGTGATGACACTTGATCCCTATAGAAATTAGGATGACAGTTTTCAAAATATTAAGTGAAAAGTTTCGAAGAGACAAGGTGTTCGAGGCGATGAAGTAGTAGCGCGACCAGTCCCTGAAGCTCAAATACTGATGCTCTATGATGGATGCTACCAATTACCTAAATGGTTTCTGGAGTGTAGGTTGGGTCAATGGTAGGTTTTTATTTCACTTTGTGTTTCAGACCATTTCCTATACAAAACCACAAATGGAATAATTATGGAAACGATACTGTTTCCATGCTGGAAGTTCTTGATTCAGTCTGTGTCTGTTATGTGCTAGTTAGTGTGTGAAATGAATGGTTCACAAGTCACTTATCTTTGATGGTCTGAGCATTTCTTTAAAGTGTTGTTAATAAAAAAAAGTATTTATCTCTTGGGATTGTATAAAGAGTAAATGTGAATAAATTCATATATACTAAGAGTATATAGGAAAGGGACTGGAGAGATAGTATAGCAGGCAGGACTGTAGCCTTGCATTAATTTGTATCACTTGTCTTCCTGTTGTTTATTGATTTGCTCGAGTGGGCACCAGTAACATCTCCCTACGTCCTGTTGCAAGCAAGTGTAGCCCAAGTGCATCTGCTCACTCCAGGAACACAAAGAGTCTCAAACCATTCCATCAGGTCATGGAATGAGATCTATAATTGTTACTGATTTTTTTGCATATCAAATACAACACGGGTAGCTTGCCAGGCTCTGCCGTGTAGGTTGTACAGTACAATAGTAGGCTCTCATCTCATGTATTTACTGATGAACCACAACGGGAGAGATAGACTTTTCCCTTTGGGTGGAACTCTGAGGAGCTGTGGAGTCTGGATGTTGAGAATGACTGCCCTCATGGTGTGGGGGGTTCCTCTGATTTCTTGCTAGGCTTACTGGGAGGATGGGCCATGGCTAAGACCTGCCTAGAACTCTATACAGTGTATAAATGTGAAAGATCCTGAGAAGTACCTGGTCCTAACTTCCTGTATTGTATAAGACTCTTGTGTGGCCACAGAGCCAGCTAACCATTAGCACAGCTGTGGATCTGGAGTGGATCTCTTCCAGTGTTGCTGGCTTTGGTGGTTGGGAACACACAGCCACACCTGCCAACATGAAGGTGGAGGAACCTATATTTGATCCCCAGCATCCTATAGCACTACCAAGAGTGAGTCTTAAGTATAAAGCCAGCAGTAACCCCAGTGTATCATCAGATATGGCCCCCGAAATGAAACAAACAAAAGTATATACACACACATGTACACACTTATAACAAACTTTTTGTTGAGCTTTTTCAGAAGAAATAATATTTCCTCTTCTTATCCTATTTCCTTCTTATTATAATAATAATTACTAAAATTAATGCATGTGAGCTGATTTAGTAGAAGTAGAATGACCATAAATGCATGGCAAAGTAGTCTGGAAAAATATTGATTGTAATATATCAATGATTAAAAAATTATATTAGTAACTAAGAGCACAGTCTCTGAGACGTTTCTATTTGTTGTCATTAACAAGTGGTAATATGGTGGTAACTGGTAACTTCCATATATTATCCAGTTCTTAAAACAAACCTGGAATATAAATATTACCATTCTCTTTTCAAAAAAGTCTTGTAATAACAGGGCCAGGAGGTAGTTGAGCAGGTAGCGTACTTGCCTTACACATGGCTGAAATGGTTTCTATCCTCAGACCCCATATGGTCCCCTGATCTCAACAGGATAGATCTTGAGCACAGAGTTAGGAGTAAACCCTTACCACCACTTGGTGGGCCCCTAAAATAAAAGCCAAAACAAATATACAAACAGATATAAAATCATGTAACAGGTTGAGAGAGAAAAAATTTGTCCGAGGTTGAATAACTGCTAAGATTTAGTGTTGAAGACTATCATTGCATTATCAATGAATTTGATGTACCATGGCTACAACAATAATAATCTTTATGGTTCTAATGAACAATATTTTTACACATTACTAGCAACAAATGCATTTTGTAGAATGCCTAAGATATAGTCTCTATGGATAGGAAGTTTTATGTTTTCTAAATAGAATATTTCTTAGGTATTACAACATATATCTTTCATGATACTATAGATGAAGCTTAAGATTATTATCCTAAGCAAAATAAACCAGATATTGAAAACTCATAAGTTGTTTTTCTCATATGTAGAATATAAACAACTAAAGTAAATTAACTAATAAAACACAAAAAAGAAAATAAAGCTTAGAGTCTGTGAAAAATTTATTGGTTACTAGAAGAGAAAAGTGTAGAAAGAATAGTAATGTCGTCAATCTGATAATGAGAAATATACTGAAACATGATGGTGGATATAGTGAGGTTTATATACATATACAGGTATGATGATGCAGTCTTGAAATTTAATATATTAAACCAGTAGTAAGCATGAATATTTTTAGACAATGTAATCAGTAGCCCCTTAGCTCCAAGCTAATTTTTACAGTAGTCTCAAGAAATGTTTAGATAACTTTTGTTATTTATATCTTTATATGTATGATAGGCTTCATCACTATCTTCCCGTTCATCATCTATTTGCTAGAACGGGCACCAGTAATATCTCCATATGTCTGGTCTCATGCTAGTAGAACCCAAAGGCATCCGCTGACTCCAGGAACATAAAGAGCCTCAAACCATTATACTAGGTCATGGGAATGACCTAATATAAATGTTACTGGTATTTGGCATATCAAATACGACACGGGCAGCTTGTCAGGCTTGCCGTGCGGTGGCATACTGTTGTAGTCACCTCTAAATAAAGCATTTATTGATGAACCGCAGGCTGAGCAGCCGCGTGAGTCGGGCTGTGATAGTCTGGTCTGCTGGGTGGAGTTGTGACAAGAGGGAAGTCCAGATGTGGAAAACGGTGGCCCCCATGGAGTCGGGGGTTTGTCAGGATTGTTGTGTAGCTCTGCTGGGGTGGCAGGCCAGGGCTAGAACCCACCATGCCTCCCGGCACCTCGTGAGTGGCTGGGCACAGGGAGAGCAAGTAGCAGCTCTGCCCCATGTCTGAGAGTCTCTGATTCAGCATACCTGGGCCGGATTGAAAAAAAACTGCTGCAGGGTGGGTGTCGATGATCCGGGGGTCGTCTGGCATGTTGTGAGGCTCTGCTGGGGTGGCAGGCAAGGGCTAGAACTCGCCATGCCTCCTGGGCACCTCGTGAGCCTCCCGTGATAGGCTTCATACTAACATATATTTCATGTTTGTCCAGAGTTTATATGAACGCTATGAATGTAGTGGCCTCAAATTAGAGCTCTACATTCTAAGGTTTAGTAGGCCAAATACGACACGGGTAGCTTGCCAGACTCTGCCGTGCGGGTAGCATACTCTTGTATTCATCTCTAAATACAGCATTTATTGATGAACTGCGTGGCCGCTTGCTGCCGTGAGAGCCGGCTGTAATAGGCTGGTCTGCTGGGTGGAGTTCAGACGAGGGGGAAGTCCGGATGTGAAAAATGGAGGCCCTCATGGAGTGGGGGTCGTCTGGCTTGTTGCAAGGCTCTGCTGGAGTAGCGGGCCAGGGCTAGAACCCGCCATTCCCTCCCGGGCACCTCTTGAGCTGGCTGGGCTCAGGGAGAGCCAGTAGCAGCTCTGCCCCATGTTTGCAGAAGGGATATATATTTATAAATTATTAGGTAACTAGTCACTAATTAATGGCCAATGTCTGGTCCAAATGATCATATGCACACAGAACAGTCCTTGTTATGGATCACTTTTCCTGGAGGTCAGCTCATTTGACTCAATGGGTTAATAGGGGCAGGAAAGAATGAAGAATACCAGGCTAATACGCATGTGATTATCTCCATCATAGTCACACAATTCAATAGAGTCAAAGCTTCCAGAAGAATCATTTCCATCCCTATCCTACCTCACTGTACTTAATCCCTCACACTTGCAAAGTTCTAAAAAAAAACACTCTATGAAGGATGATGTAATTACATTCAATTAGTGCTTATCAAAAGCTTCTACCTTGAACAGTTTGAGCAACAATAAATGGCTGTAACATTCAATTATTACCCAAAGAATTAATAGTCATATAATGATGTTGCTAAAAATAATGGATAAGTAAACAAATGAAGAAAACAAACTCATCATTACCAGAAAAAAAAATTGAGTACCATAGAACTTAGAAAAATTCTTTTAGAACAACAGTCATTTTTATGAATAAAGACCAACAAAGGATGGTCTGAGAACTTGGTCAGCAGGTAAGGAAGTTGTCTTGTAAAGGGCTATCCTGGGTTCTATCCCTGTATATCTTGGTTCTATCTCTGTGTAGTTCCCTGAGCCCACCAGGAGTTATTCTGGATCATACAGCCAAGAGTAAGCCCTGAACACTGCTAAGTGTGGCCCAAATACTAAAACAAAAGAAGAAAATGAACAGTCAAAGAACGCTGGAAAGGAAAACATTGATGTTAATATAATATTGAATGATTTCTTGCAAAATGATTAATAATTTTCAAGTAAGTTTACACTGTAGAATTACAGTAGATACGACTTTAACCAAATAATCTGCAATAGTATTGAATCTAGAGTTCAGCATAGTAGATGATCGCTTCCAATACACCAAGAAAGCTATAGCATCCTATTTGGTAATGGAGTTCTTTAATCAAATTATGCCAAAACAATAATGAACCCACTTGAGAAATGTTCCATGAATTATCTGACCAGTAGTTTTCAAATATGACAAGGTCATAAAAATCAAGGAAAGTTCAACGGCCTGTCACATGACAGCTAAACCCAATGCCAAGTCTGGATCAGAGACTACTTCTTGGAACACAAACACATACATGAAAAAACTGGGAGAAACTAATGAGTCATAATTTGCCTAAATGTTCTGTCCTGGACAAAAGCTGAATGTTGTGGATTACTGGTAGTATCATACTTTGCATGTATGAATCTTTGGTATTATCCGTAGTTGGAATATGGATTTGTTATTCCACATAAGGATTCTGTGACTCACATAAGAGCTTAGTGTAGATGGTAGGGGTTTCTGCATACTATTTTTGATTATTCTCTAAGATTAAAGTAATCTAAAATTTATGTCAAAATAAAATATTTCTTTCTTTTTTGGGAGGGCAACGTGCCAGAATATATCATGCCTGGAAATTCTCAAAGCCTACTCCTGGCTCTGTGCTCAGGAATCACTCCTGGTGGGACTCCAGGATAGTATATGGTGCCAGAGATCTGCAGCAATGCAAGTACCTTATATTTGTACTATAACTCTGTCCCTATTGCTAAAAACCATTAATTATATGTTCTGGTAAAAATGTAATAATGGCCCTTCTCAGATATTTTATTTTGATGTGTGGTGTGTGTGGGTGTGTGTGTGTGTGTGTTTGTGTGTGTGAGATGCATTCTTTTCCTGCTGTTTGATTGAAAATCAAAGAACTTAGTCTTACTATTGTAAAGATGTTTTACTCTTCCAACTTACACTCATGAAAGCAAAGAAACTGTTGAAACTAAACTGAAGTGGTCATAGTTTCATCGATCTACCCTAGTAAAAGTTGCTTTACAAATATGGAAAAACACATATTAGTCAGCTGTTTCTATGTGAAAGAAATCTCTTAAAAATTGCAGACATTAATAAGAGGGTATAGAGAAGATAGAATAATCTAAAGGGTTAGAAAATAGTATGTTTGTTATTTATCATTGGACTTATCATTGGAAATAATAGAAAAAAAGTTAATGGGTACCTGCATCATGTGATTTTAATATTTCGCAAAGAATATTTGAGCATTTATGTTGCAGTATATCTGAAAAAATTGGTTTTCTTACAAATAAATTTATAAACAGTATTCTATTACTTTTCCTGGAGGTCAGAATGCATGCATATTAATAATTAAAAATCATAGGGAAGTCACTGCAGAGAAAGTCATAACATAGTTTAAATTTGCTCAAACTACTGAAACTTAGAAGAAGAAAAATCTCATATGCAACGTGCAAGCCTTTTGACTTACTATCCCACATGCTCAGGGAAAAGCAGCTCATGGTCTAAGTTTTCTTCAACAGCTACACATAAAAAGAAGGTAAAATTGAGATGCCAGACCAGAAGGGATATGATGATTTTGCTCTTTCTTTCTTTTTCAGTTAAAAAAACAAACACCTATTAATATCCTGTCGCAAAGTGAGCAGGAGATCAAATACAGAGGGTGAGGCAAACAGCAAAATGAAATTTCATGGTCCATGAGCAGTAATATACTGCTAAGAAATCTTTGTAATTAAGTAAGTAATTTACTGAAAGTCTTAAATATTGTAATCCCTATAGAATTCTAGTGTCAAAGACTGGAAGGAAAATACTGCAATTATTTCATAGGAAACATGTACATTCTAGGTAAGTTTTATTAAGTTAACTAACCTGAAATTCATGAAATTTATGAAATTCATGAAACATATTCTAAGGTGCTGGGTTAGATTTTATCCACTTTCAGTTCTTCATACTGTCATTTTTGCTTTCTTTTACTTGGCGTTCTTTAAAAATAATAAAGTAAATATATACACAGTGTGTTTGCTATATATGACCTATACATGAACTACTAGTAGACATGCATGAGGAATGTATGCTTAGCGTTAAAATCAGTGTGTATAAAACAAAATCATTATGACTCTAAGATGACTTCAGATTCAATTTTATTTTTTATATCTGATCATTTTTAAGTGGTAGAAGAAATATGATTCTTTATGATCATAATCAAACACTCCAAGTTCTCTGATATTTTAGAAATTATTTTAAGCTTTCCTTAAATTTCACCTCTTTGAGAAAGAGGACATAAATAAATAAATAACTAATAATGTGAATTGCATTGTCATGGCAACAATGATTTCCAGTTCCTCTGCTTCTTTACAAATATTAACCCCTAGTCTGAATACTACTCAGGAAAAATTATGTTTGAGAAGAAAAAAAATTACCTGCCATCAGAAAGAAATTTATGTAAATTTAAACTATTTGTCAAAGACAAAATTAATTTTTTAGTCGTAAAAGGATTACAATTTTTGTTTTTTCATGTTTTTTAAGGCTGCTTATTACTTTTATGGAATATGGATCACAGGGCTCTGAATCAGCCATTCTGGCTAAAGGATTGACTCGAGATTTGTGAATAAGGCAGCTCTGCACATCTAAATATATATTCCAAGTTTGTCCCCATGACCTCTGTTGTAAGTAGTCACATGATAAGGAATATTCCCAAGCTGCTTTGTGTTCACTGTATCACTGTCTTCCCCGTTGTTCATCGATTTGCTTGAGCGGCCCCCAGTAACATCTCCATATGTCCTGTCTCATGCTAGTAGAGCCCAAGGGCATCTGCTTGCTCCAGGAACATAAAAGAGCCACAACCATTCTGGAATGAGGTCTATAATTGTTACGGTATTTGGCATATCAAATACAACACGGGTAGCTGCCAGGCTCTGGCAGGTAGCATACCGCAGTCAAGAGTATGCTTTGTGTTGCCATGTGAAAATATGTTTAATACTCTGGATGTAAGAGAAGGTGATATGTTTCATTTCCATACCCATATGTTTATAAACTAGCTACACCTCCATAACTAACCTCTTTTCCTGGAGTGTGTGTGTGTGTGTGTGTGTGTGTTGGGGGGTGCTGCCTGAGAGGTGTAATGCAAGGAAACCGAGGTTCCAAGGATCAAGAAGGAAAAGCAGAATGAATGGAATGTGCATTGTGTCATCACCTGGAAGAGAGCTTCTAATGTTCCTAAACATCTGAGCGAGAAATAAACTTCTTTGCTGTCAAATCACTGCAATTTTAGGGCATTCTTTTTTGATAGCAGGTTTGTAATTCTTCCTATTGTAAAAGACTGCGCTAATTAATTCACCCCTAAGTTCATTAAAATCCAAAATAGGCATGACTAGTTAAATTTATCATATAGAGACATAATTTAGTGAGAAAATGTCTTAGTAAATGTTCTTTTCTAAAGACAAACCCACAAAGCAGGGATGTATGTATATTTATTTCATAAAACCCAGTCCATTTTCAAATTATTCATCCTGATTATCTTATAACTAATATCTATCCTTTTGATCAACTCACATTTTTATATGTTCCTCTAAAAAATATTGCATAAATGTTAAAAGGTCATATAGAATTCAGGACTTTTCATGACTGAGAACATAAGAGAATTTCTATGTAGATAATTCTCAAAAGATTTTATATCCATCTCTTCCACAAATTACTTTATAGGTTAGTTCTATCTCTTAGTGACCCTGAATTTTACCTGTAAACAGTAATAATTTAGACCTCATTCCCATGACCTGAACAAATGGTTTGAGGCTCTTCGTGTTCCTGAAGAGAGCAGATGCCCTTGGGCTACAATAGCATGCGACAGGGACAAATGGAGATGTTACTGGTGCCCACTTTGTTGGAAGAAGGTAGATCTAAGGATATGCGAAGGAAGGTCTGATGGATACTGCCTATTAACAGATACACAGGGACCTCTGGCAGACTGTCTCCCCAATAGAGTTAGTATGTAGAATTCCCTAGTGAGACTGTTAATCAAAGCTGCAGGTACCCAGACAAGGCTATCCTAGGTGATTTCTCTGCACATTTCCCTGTTGGCTATAACTAGCCCAAGATGGAGTCTAATAGACGATGCTTAAAGTTAGGCAAAAAAAAAAAAAAAAAAAAAAAGCAGGTTTTTCTTGTTCTTCTGTCTGACACGTCCTTGCCATCATGGGCTAGTCCAGAAGGCTGCATTGGCCACTGTAATGAGTTCTTTTGTTCATCTCATCTTACCTAGATGAGAGCTAGGGGGCAGAGCTGCTACTGGCTCCCACTGTGCCCAGCCGCTCATGAGGTGCCCGGGAGGGGTCGCAGGTTCTAGCCCTGGCCCGCCAGCTCAGCAGAGCCTCACAACAAGCCAGATAACCCTCCACTCCATGAGGACCTCCATTTTCCACATCGGAACTTCCCCTTGTCAGAACTCCACCCAGCAGACCAGCCTATCATAGCCTGGCGGTTCATCAATAAATGCTGGATTTTGAGATGACTACAAGATTATGCTACCCACACGGCAGAGCCTGGCAAACTACCCGTGTCGTATTTGATATGCCAGATACCAGTAACAATTAGAGACCTCATTTCCATGACCTGATGGAATGGTTTGAGGCTCTTTATGTTCCTCGAGCAAGCAGGTGCCCTTGGGCTTTACTTGCATGAGACAGGTCATATGGAGATGTTACCGGTGCCAGCTCGAACAAATCAATGATGAGCAGGAAGATAGTGATACAGTGATACAGTGATCTTACCTAGATAGCACCCCCTGCAGGTTTTTGATTCATGATTGTTTCCTTCCTATTATTCCTAAGTCCTATTCAATGAATGTGAACTATCTTTGTAATGTAAACCATGCAAACTTTAAGCTGTATTGCCCTTTGAGATGATGGGATAAGAGAATTGGGGTCTTGGTGGAGGGAGTCAGTCAGTTCAGTCAGTCAAATGAGTTAGTTCAAGTCAGTGAGCTCACGCCAGTGAGCTCTGGTCAGTTAGCTGCAATCAATGAGCGTCGGCCAGTTAGCCACCAAGATGAGAACTGCTGCCCCTCCGGCTGGTGATTATTAAAAATATTAATGGAAATATGTCTTGTGCCTGGAGTCTCATCTCTGCGCCTCCGACCCCACGGGACATTCCTGCTTCACACTTGAGCAATTGGATGAACAAATGGAAGGCAAGTGGTACAAGTGAAATATTTGTGCAACTTCTATTATGCACTTTTGAGATACTTCTTTTAGGGCTGGGTAGTTAGAAATATAACAGGCACAACATTTGAGGTATGTGTGAAAGTTCTATGTTGTTGGGATTATGGAAAGAATAAAATTATATTGTTGATTACTTTAGGAGCTCCTAAAGAAATAATGTCCCTAAATTCTGGAAGGCTGCTTATTATTTATATTATATTTAGCTTGCTGTGTGCCACAATAACAGAGTATCACAGACTAAGTGATTTATACAACACAAATTCATTTTGTCATACCTTTGGAGACTAGGAACACAGAAAAAATGTTGGCATGTTTGATTTTATTTTTTCTGAGTGGACATTTTCTGGTGTCTTCACACTGATTTTCATTTATGCATGCACATTGCCTGACACCTCCTGTATGACATAACCTCACCTTCTTTAAAGGCAATTTGGATTATGACCCACCTAACGACCTTATTTTTTACAAATCATATTTTAAAAGCCTAGTCTCTAGATTTACTCAGTTCTGGAATATTGATGATTATATTTTCAAAAGATTGCTGGGAAAGATAACATTTTGTCTATAACCAATATCTTAAGGAAAAATGTCTTAAGGCCTTGAGCAAATGACTTTATAATCAGCTGTAGCCTAAAAATTAAGGCGGAAATTAAAAAAGCAAAGGCTATTTATTTAAAATCAATGAACTGCAGTTTGGGGCACACAGACACAGGTAGAAAACTTAACATATGACCCAATGGGGAATACAGTTGTAAGACTTTACTGGAAGGAAATAAGATTAGTAACTTTTTTTTAAAACTTTACTACTGCTAATAAACTGAACTATTAGTGGCTGTACATAATTAATTCCTTAGTGTCTCAATAGAAGGAAAAGGGAGCTAAATTCTGTATTCTTGCTAAATGCCCATCATCATTATTTCTCAAAGAGTTTTTTAATTGGTGGGTTCTTAAAAGTTATTTTTGCACTATACTGAAGATCCTTTGCTAGCCAAAAGGGACAGATGATGTGATTTCTCTAGAATGGAACCCCACCTTCATTTGTAAAATAGTGCTTTAACAACATCTTTTTATAGAGCTTCCTGTAGGTAGTTTTCAAATAACCAGTGCCAGTATTTCAATTTAATATGCAAAATTTCAACTCCATTTTATGTGTTCAGAGTATAACTTGAGACAGTGTCTTTTATATAAACAGTAGTGATAATTCAATTTGCATTATTTAAGATTTAAAAGCAATTTGTATAAAACATGTTATTCTTTATGAAATGAGCTTAATGTGCAGTGGGTCATTTTAAAAACAAAATTCGGGGCCAGAGAGAAAGTGCAAGGGTTAAGGTCCTTGTCTCCAATCACACTACTCCCATGAACACTGCCAGGAGTGATCCCAAATCCAAAAAATATTCATACAAATAAATTTAAAGATCTAGTTGCATTAGTAAATATTCATGAAACAGGAAACAGTAGCAAGTTGTTTTGAACATGTAGCAAGTTGAAATAGACTGTGGTAAGAATGACACCAAAATATATTCTTGTCAAAATATATTTTGTCCCACCCTTTTCCTGGAAAAGGGGTGGGACAAGAATATAAAATAAATAAAAGCAAGTTTATTTCAAGAAAAATTAATTTTCTTAAGAATACAGAAATATTTTATCGTGAATATTATATCATTAATTGAAAACCAAAACTAAATTAATTTGTTTGAAATTTTACCATTGAAAAGACTGAGATTTCAATTAAATTAAGACTACAATTTAGGCTTTTGTTGTGTGTGCATGTGTGTGTGTGTGTGTTTTGGATTTTGGATTATTTGCATTAGTTTACAATATGGTTGGAATGAGAACATATAAACTAGTTCCATCTCTTATTCAACTAGAGTTGGAGAAAAGATCACAGCTTGTGCTCTGTTTGTTATAATAGACCAATGAGGCTGCCTATGTAAGACTTAGAGAGAAACTAACTTTTTTACAATGTTTTTTATTATACCACCATGCAATATACAACTAAAAAGATGTTCATGATTGGGTTTTAGTCATACATTATTTTAGCAACCGTCATTCACCCCCCATTCCCACCACCAATATCCCCAAATTCTCTCCCCCCACTCCAGCCTGCCTCTATCGCAGGCACTATATTTCTCTCTTTCTTTCTTCCTTTTCCTCTCTCTCTCTCTCTCTCTCTCTCTCTCTCTCTCTCTCTCACCTTGTGCCTTACCCTACAGACATTTAGGGATTATCATGTAAATCCCCATGTGTACATTCAATGTTCAGTTCTAGTGTGGCACTAACATTACCATAATTAGTAGAGCACTAATATATTTTATATAGCACTAATGAGAGTGGTATAAAAATATATAATGAGTCTCTCACAAATGAGAGACTCACTTACATGGGGTAAAGCTGCTACCAGACCTCCATGTGCCCAGCTGATCACGAGGTACAAGGGAAGGAAGGCGGGTTCTATCCCTGGCCCGCCATCCCAGCAGAGCCCTGCAAGAAGCTAGAGGACTTCCCACACCACGAGGGCCACCATTTTCCACATCCGGACTCCCCTCTCATCAGAGTTCCACCTAGCAGAAGAGCTGATCACAGCCCAACTCATCACAGACCCACCCTGCAGCAGTCTTTTTTCAAGCCCAGCCCAGGTAAGCAGATCCAGAGACTCACATACATGGGCACAGCTGCTGCTGGCTGTCCCTGTGCCCAGCTGCTCATGAGGCACCGGGAGGGAAGATGGGTTCTAACCCTGGCCCACCACCCCAGCAGAGTCCCTCAAGAAGCTAAAGGGCCCCTCACCATGTGACTACAAGAGTATCCCACCCACACAGCAGAGCCTGGCAAGCTACTCGTTTTGTATTTGATAGCCAAACACCAGTAACAATTATAGACCTCATTCCTATGACCTGATGGAATGGTTTGAGACTTTTTATGTTCCTGAAGCTAGCAGATGCCCTTGGGCTACACTAGCATGTATGGAGATGTTACTGATGTATGGAGATGTTACTGATGCCCACTTAAGCAAATTGATGATCAACGGGAAGACAAGTGATACAAGTAATACCGCTAATGAATGTAGCCATTCTATATCTGTCTTTACCTTCTAATTTCACTCAGCGTGATACATTCCATGTCCATTCATTTGCATGTAAATTTTGTGACTTCTGCCTTCAGTACTCATCAATACATTAGCTCGGCCCTTCACAGGCTACCTGTCCGAATGCAAGGTGCCCTCCCAATGGAAAACCATCAGGACAGTTCTACTATTCAAGAAGAGAGACATTCACGACATCGGCAACTATCGCCCCATCTGCCTGTTGTTCGTCATCTACAAGCTATTCACTCGAGTCATCCTAAACAGGATTGGCAGAACACTAGATGAAGGACAACCATGCAAGCAAGCTGGCTTCCAGAAAGTATTCAGCACAATCAACCATTTCCACACAGTAACCAAGTTCATTGAGGTTTTTAGGGAGTACAAAATGCCGCTCTGTCTCACGTTCATTGATTTAAAGAAAGCCTTTGATTCTATGGAGTCTGAAGTGGTCATTGAAGCCCTATCCAAACAGGGCATTCAAACCCAATAAATCAAGATCCTTCATGAGCTGTATTACGGATTCAACAACAGGATCTCACCATTTTACAAGGAAGTGATCATTGATGTCAAAAGAGGAGTTTGGCAGGGTGATACCATTTCACCAAAACTCTTCAGCACCACCCTCGAGAACATCATGCGACAATTAGAATGGGAGGGAATGGGAGTGAAGATAGATGGTCGGCAACTACACCACCTCCGCTCGCTGATGACATTGTTCTAATAACACCACACATTAGCCAAGCGGCACAAATGCTGGCTGACTTTGACCGAGAATGTGGAAAGATAGGTCTACAGCTGAATCTAAAGAAAACTATGTTCATGAAGAACTAGTTCCAGAGGCCCCATTCACTCCCAATGGAACAAACATCTCTGAATACAGCAGTTATGTGTACCTAGGTCGAGAAACCAACATGATGAATGACCTAAAACCTGAGCTGCGCAGGAGGAAGAGAGCGGCATGGAATGTCTTCAAAGGCATCGAAGAAATAGCTAAAAGGACAAAGAACCTCCGGCTCCGGGCACAACTCTTTGACTCCACTGTTCTCCCTGCATTAACATATGCCTCAGAGACATGGGCCCTACGAAAGCAGGATGAGAATGCTATTCGGGTCTCCCAGAGAGGAATCAAGAGTTATGCTTGGGATATCACGCCTCATTCAAGTGAGAGAAGGAATCCGGAGTTCGACCTCCATCATTATTTCAGAATCAGGGATGCTGTCTCGTTTTCCAAGGCATTGAAAATCAGATGGGCTGGACATGTAATTTGATTTGGAGATGACAGCTGGACTAGAGCCGTTACCGACTGGATCCCACGGGATGTTAAAAGATCACGTGGCCTCCCACCTACAAGATGGTCAGACTTCCTTGTCAAGACTCTGAAGGAACGGTTTGAAGCTCGTGATATGCCTGAATCAACCAGATGCCTTTGGGCTACATTTGGCACGTGATAGGGTCCAATGGAAATGTCACTGGCGCCTGCTCGAGGAAATCGATGAATAACGGGATTCAAGTGATCAAGTGATCATCTTCTTTGTGACTTCAAATTTTTCAATAGTATTCCATTGTGTAGATGTACCACAGTTTCTTTAGCCAGTCTTCTGTTCTTGGGCATTCGGGTTGTTTCCAGATTCTGGCTATTGTAATAGTGCTGCGATGAACATCAAAGTGCAGATAGTGTTTCTTCTGTGTGTTTTTGGGTCTCCAGGGTATAGTTCCAGGAGTTGTATTGCTGGGTCAATTGGGAGCTCAATATCTAGTTTTTTGAAGGAATGTCCATAATATTTTCCAAAAGGGCTGGACCAGTCTACGCTCCCACCAACTGTGAATGAGAACTCCTTTCTCCCCACATCAACGCCAGCAAGGTTGTTCTTGCTCTTTCGATTGTGTGCCAGTCTCTGTGGCATGAGATAATACCTCATCGTTGTTTTGATTTGTATCTCTCTGATGGTTTGATGCAGAGTACCTTTTCATATGCCTTTTAGCCATTCGGACTTCTCCTTTTTGGAATTTTCTGTTTATTTCTTCTCCCCATATTTTGGGCTGGCAGTTTTCTTCTTGCAATGTTCTACCAGTGCCTGATATATCCTGGATATTGACCCTCTATAGGATGGGAAGTAAGTGAATATTATTTCCAGTCTGTGGGTTGTATCTGTATTTTGGTCACTGTTTCTTTTGAGTTGCAGAAACTTTTCAGTTTTATATAATTCCATTTGTTTCTCTGTGCTTCCATTTAATTTGTCGGTGCTGTTTTATCTTTGAAGCAAAGCGTTTTACACATGTTTTCTTCTATGTACCTTATGGATTTATGTCTGATGTCAAGATCTTTGATCCATTTTGGTCTGGCCTTTGGGCACAGCATTAGAAGAAGGTCAAAGTTCACCTTTTATATGTAGCTGCTCAGGTCTCCCAGCACCACTTGTTGTAAAGGCTTTTGCTCCACTAATATTTTTTGCTGCTTTATCAAAGATTCACTGGATCACTTGAATCCCATTATTCATCGATTTGCTCGAGCTGGCACCAGTAACATTACCATTGGACCCTATCACTTGCCAATGTAGCACAATGGCATCTGGTTGATTCAGAAATATGAAGAGCTTCAAACGATTCCTTCAGGGTCTTGACAAGGAAGTCTGACCATCTTGTAGGTGGGCGGCCACTTGGTATTTTGACATCCGGTGGGGTCCAGTCTGTAACAGCTCTAGTCCAGTGGTCATCTCCAAATTGCATTACATGTCCAGCCCATCTGATTTTCAATGCCTGGGCAAACAAGACAGCGCCCATAATTCTGGAATAGTGATGGAGTTCAGAACTCCGGATTCCTTCTCTCACTTGAGTGAGGCGTGATATTCCAAGCATAGCTCTTTCGATTCCTCTCTGGGAGAACTGAATAGCATTCTCATCCTGCTTTTATAGGGTCCTGGTCTCTGAGGCGTATGTTAATGCAGGGAGAACAGTGGAGTGAAAGAGATGTGCCTGGAGCCAGAGGTTCTTTGTCCTTTTAGCTATTTCTTTGATGCCTTTGAAGGCATTCCAGGCTGCTCTCTTCCTCCTGCGCAGCTCAGGTTTTAGGTCATTCATCATGTTGACTTCTCGATCTAGGTACAAATAACTACTGCATTTAGAGATGTCTGTTCCATTGAGAGTGAATGGGGCCTCTGAACCTAATTCATTTTTCATAAACATAGTTTTCTTTAGATTCAGCTGTAGACCTATCTTTCCACATTCTTGGTCGAAGTCAGCCAGCATATGTGCCTCTTGGCTAACGTTTGGTGTTATAAGAAGGATGTCATCAGCAAAGCGGAGGTGGTGTACTTGCCGACCATCTATCTTCACTCCCATTCTAATTGTCAAATGATGTTCATGAGGGTGGCGCTAAAGAGTTTTGGTGAAATGGTATCACCCTGTTGAACCCCTCTTTTGACATCAATGATGACTTACTTGTAAAATGGTGAGATCCTGGTTGTGAATCCGTAATACAGCTCCACAAAGGATCTTGATGTATTGGGTTTGAACACCCTGATTGGCTAGGGCTTCAATGACCGTTTCAGTCTCCACAGAATCAAAGGCTTTCTGTAAATCAATGAACGTGAGACAGATCGGCATCTTGTACTCCCTACAAACCTCAATGAACTTGGTTACTGTGTGGATATGGTCGATTGTGCTGAATCCTCTCCGAAGTCAGCTTGCTCGCATGGTTGTCCTTCATCTAGTGTTCTGCCAATCCTTTTCAGGATGACTCGTGTATATAGCTTGTAGATGATGGACAACAGGCAGATGGGGCGGTAGTTGCTGATATCGTGAATGTCTCCCTTCTTGAACAGTAGAACTGTCCTGCTGGTTTTCCATTGGGAGGGCACCTTGCATTCAGACAGGTAGCATGTGAAGAGCTGAGCTAGTGTATTGATGAGTACCAATGGCAGATTCTTTAGGTGTTCGGATCTGACTTTGTCTGGGCCTGGTGCTGTTCCCTTCTTTACCGATGAAATGGCATATTGGATTTCAGAAGGGAGAACATTGGGAATGACATATCCATCCTGTGGAATTTGGTATGTGGCCAAGTGGACATGGCTTTCAAAGAGATCTGAGTAGAAGTCATGGATAATCTTCTCCATTGCCTTTCTGGAAGATGTGATAGATCCATCAGGGAGTCGCAGGGCAGACATCTGAGTAATGAGAATATAGCGCCCGCAAGGCAGAGCCTGGGAAGCTGTCCAATGCGTGTTCGATATGCCAAAACCAGTAACATAATCAAAGATTAAGCAATCATATATTGTAGAGTCTGTTTCAGGATATGCAGTTCTATTCCATAGTTCTACTGCTCTGTCTTTATACCAATACCATGCAATTTTGTTTACGACTGCTTTGTAGTGGAGTTTGAAGTTGGGGAAATTGATATCTCCCATCTTCTTTCCCCCAGGATTGCTTTAGCTATTCGTGGAGTTTGATTACTCCATATAAATTCTCAAGTGTGTTTAGTCTATTTCATTGAAGAATGTCCTGGGTATTTTTATAGGGACAACATTGAATTTGTATAAAGCTCTAGGGATTATTACCATTTTGATAATGTGAATTCTCCTCATCCATGAGCAGAGAATGTGTCTCCGTTTCTTCAGGTCCTCTTTTTTATTTGGTCTTTTTTATTTCTTGAAGCAATGTTTTGTAGTTTTCTTTATACAGATTTTTTATATTCTTAATAAAGCTGATTCCTAGGTATTTGATTTTCTGTGGTGCAATTGTGAAAAGAATTGTTTCTTTAATATTCCTTTCTTCCCTTTTATTCCCATTCAGACCTATTGGCTTAAAGCCACTGATTTTTGAGGTATTGATTTTTTGTAGAACCCTGCCACTTTACTATAAGAGTTCATATTGTTTCTATTGGATGCTTTTGGTGGAGAGCTAAGGGTTCTCTAAGTATAATATGTCATATATGTCATCTGCAAATAGTGACAGCTTGACTTTTCCTGCCAAACTGGATTCCCTTAATTTCCTTTTCTTGCCTGATTGCTATGGCTAGTTCTTCCAGTACTATATTGAATAGACATGGTGAAAGTGGGCAACCTTGTTTTGTCACCGATCATAGGGGGAAGGCTTTCAGTTTTTCCCCGTTGAGAATGATGCTTGCTGTGGGCTCTGGAATATATGGCTTTACCTATATTGAGGAAGGTTCCATCAATTCCCATTTTATGGAGAGTTTTATCATGAATGGGTGTTGGATCTTTCCAAATGCTTTCTCTGCATCTATTGATATGCTCATATGATTTTTTATTTCTCCTCTCATTGTTGTGATATATTCTGTTGATTGACTTGTGGATGTTGAACCATCCTTGAATTCCTGGGTCATGGTGTACAATATTTTGATTACTCTTTGATGACTATTTGCTAATATTTTGTTGAAGTTCTTAGCATCTGTGTTCATTAGGGAAATTGGTCTGTAGTTTTCCTTTTGTGATGTCTCTGTCCACTTTGGGTATCAGGAGTGATATGTGCCTCATAGAAGCTATTTGGCAATGTATCTGTTTCTTCAATTTCCTTGAAGAGCTTGAAAAGAACTGGAAGTAGGTCCTCTTTAAAGGTTTGGAAGTATTCACTGGTGAATCTTTCTGGACCTGGGATTTTGTGTTTGGGTAGACTTTTGATTACTGATTCAATTTCCTCGATGGTGATAGGTTTATTGAGGTATTCCAAATCTTCTTGATGCAGCCTTGGAAGACTGTAGAAATTCAGGAATTTGTTAATTTCTTCTAGATTCTCTTGTTTAGTGGCATACAGACTCTCAAAGTGATCTTTTGAATTTATTTGAATTTTTGTTGTGATATCCCCTTTTCATTTCTGATTCTATTTATTTGGTTTCTCTGCTTTCTTTATGAATCTTGAAGTGGTTTGTCAATCTTGTTTATTTTTTTAAAAAAAACAGCTCTTGGTTTTATTGATCTGTCGAATTATTTTTTTGGGATTCCATCTCATTTACTTCTGCTCTAAGTTTTATTATCCTTCTTCCTGCCTGAGTTGGGCTCCTTTTGTTGGTCACTTTCTAAGATCTTAAGCTGTGAGATCAGTCTGTTTATGATGGACCCTTTTCTTCTATCCTGATGAATACTTGCAAAGCTGTGAACTTCCTTCTTAACACTGCTTACTCTGTGTCCCACAAGTTCTGATAGTTTTTGTCTTCAGTTTCATTCACTTCCAGGAATTTTTTATTTCCTCTTTGATTTCTTTTATGACCCACTGGTTGTTCAGCAGTGAGATGTTTAGAAAGAAACTAACTTCTAAGAGATTCCTGTGTTGGTGAGATTTGAAGGCTGTCAGTATTAATGACTTATTGAATCAAGTCTAAGTGGACTCCAGTCCATAGACTATAAGATTATTTTCCAGCAAACATCATTCCTGTGCAAGGAGAAGAGAAATCAGAAGAAAATTAGAATGTCTCCTTAGCTCCCACCAAGCCACTAGAAAAACCAAGGCTTAATCAATTCTTAATTTCAATGACTTGAAAGTAAATGATGTGGAATAGTCTGGAAGACTGACTGACTCTGTGTAAAATAGCTTCAGGTTTGTCCCTGTCTTGTTTTACTAAGCATCTAAGTATGGTTTCACAAGGAATACTAAAAAGGTAGAAATATTTTTATCTCCCCCCTGGTAAACAGCTAGAAATATTTTTATCTCCTCATCTAATCCATGGTAAACAGTCTATCTTGAGGTCCTTAATATGAAAAATATTCAGGGTTCAAATCTGGAGTCCTCCTTTCCCCCTTTCCCATCCTGAAGTCTTTGGAGTTTCTGCTCATGGCTTCTAAAGGGTTGTGACTACTCCCTTCAGTTAAGATACTGCTGGTAGAGAGGGTGGAGTATAAATAACTGCTGGCTTGGTAATTTTTTTAAATTTTTACATAAAGAAACAATTATACCAGGTCTATGTTCTTAGTAAAATTGTGATAAAAGTACAGTGATTTCTCATTTAAATTTGCCTTCCTTACTGATCTGCTCCCCTTACAGCCAATCCAACAATGACCCCAACTATTGTTTATTTGTAGTTTATTCTGTGAGGTTACACTGACTCATCATATCATCTAGATCCCATAGTTTACTTTGGGCTTTATTTTGCTGGTTAGTTCCATGGGTTGAGACAAATATAAAATTACATCTATTTATCAATATATTATATTCTAACACAGAGGGTTTAGACTGCACTGAAGTGTTTCTGTCCTTTTCTAGTCAGTTACACCAACAAATGGAAACACTGATCTTTTTTACTTCTTCCTGGTTTCTTGGTTTTACTTTTTCAAAAATATGACATAGTTAGAATTACATAATATGCAGTCTTCTGATGAATTTGTTATAATTATATAAAATGAAAGTTCTTGGCACATGGAAATTACTATTAATCATTATTACAAATTTATTATCATTGTAATTATAATTCAGATCAAAGAAACCATCAGTACCTGGGGAGTACCACTTAAGCTGCCACAAATATTGCGACTTAATTGATAGAGCCCTGCATGGGATTTTTTAAGTAGGTGATCTGATTCATTTGCCATCATTCTCATCTAGGCCACACTATGCAATCACAGATTTCATTGTTTTATGGGAGAGGATGTGGTGAAGGTAGGAGTAAAGAGCATCTAACTATTTCCAAGATTAACTTATTTTACATTTTATTTTTATCATTGTTCCTATTCCTGTAAATGTTAAAGACAGACCTGCATGTTCCTATAGGTTGATGAGATGCAAACCATCATTTTAACTTGTCTCAGTGAACTGAATACAAGAACAAGCTATATAAGGATGCCTGACCCTTTGCTCCTACCCTGAAGTTTTAAAATTGTGCCTGGTATGATTTAACATAATCTAAGTTTGTAGGAGAGTAAAAAATCTAAAATCTCCAAATATGCTCTAGGCATAAGGTTAATTTCATGGGGGTTCCTTTAAGGCATTACTTTGAGAGATATGCACATGCGAACATTTTACTTTACGTCTCCTCCCAGGAAAGGTCTAATTAGTGGTAAAGATAGAATTTAAATTTTCTGCCTGCCTTTGCTTTCCTATGCCTTTTTTGCTAAACTTCTTGATCAACCTTTTCCCAGTGCCTCCTTGTTAGCTAAGCTATTTAGATGTAGTGTCTAAGAAGGAGTGGTGAGTGCCTCCAATTTCTGGGTCTCTCCCTTGTGTGCAAGAAGTATATGTGTTATTATAAACTTCTCTTTACCTTTTCTCTTATCATTCTGCTTCTAACCTGTTCAAGTATTTACTCAGTCTCTGGAAAAACCCAGAGGGGTACAGGATGATTTCTTTGGTGCACTGAGAAGGATAGCTAAACTAGTCATATTATTTTAAACCAGTCTTAATTTCCCTTATGACTGCGCATTCACTTTATAGTACTCAAAGTAAGTATTAAAATCCAAAGACATATGGTACAGAGATGGTTTTGTTTATTTCTCTAAAGCCAAAGTCATTATGATGCTAAATTCTTACAGAAGTCTTAGGGCTGGCCATTTTCAGAAGTCCTGGATTTAGTCGGAAACACAAGCTGCAATTTAAATCAATTACGTAAGATGTGATTCTAGGAGACAGAAACAGAGCAGAAAGACAACAGCAAAGAGAAAATTAAGAAAGGGAAAAGCACTATTCATCCAACTATCAAGCTATTAGGCATGTATTTTGTCTATTAGAAAGCTTAAAAGAATACTATTGTGGTTAGAAAATGCCCAATGAGTATTGACTTTCCCTCCAAACACAAATATATTATTTTTTTCCAGGGTGGTAAAAGTTGGCTTAATGAAGCAACTCAGAGGACCTCACTGGTCCTGAGCCAAGACTAGCTATCAGTAGAGAAACCTCTGGAACTCTGTGAGAAGTTGGTTTTCAGAGTCATGGTAGCAGGAAACAGAGGAGTCAAGGACAAAGGGTGCCACAGGATTGGTCTAAGAAACCAGATGCCTTAAGAGCCTGGCCACATACAGACTCCTTTTTTATACCAGATTCCTCACTTAGTACAGTCTAGGTGAATATGACACAAGAGAAGTATTTTCTAAGTAAAACTCCTTGACCTCAGCAAAGAAGTCAGAGAAAAGGGGTACATGGGAAACAAACAAAGAAATAGTAAAGATAGGAGTAACCTCTGAGCATTGGGCAGTCAGTGATTTCTGGTTTGGGAAGCACTGACTTAGGCTAAAATGTCAGGGCAAAAAAAATATGTATATATATAAATGAATGAATGAATGAATGAAGAAAGAAATAAAGAAATGAATGAATAAATGAATGAATAAAATATAAGGGTAATTCTTAGAAGAATCACTCAATCCTGGAAGAGTGAGTAACCTCATTCCTACCCTTATCCATTGTTCGTCTGGTTACAATGGCATCATTGATCCATGTGTTTACATACAGACTTCAAGCTTATCCATTGCTGCATATAAACTCATTTTATTTCATCTTTTTAGAAAATGAAAAAGATGAAATTTCTAATTCAAGATTGTTCTAAATCAGTGTTCATGGAACCTAGGAGTCATCCCTCACTGATATTTGTCAGGACTGGGTGAGTTTGATGGTTTGAGAAAGTGTAATCAAGGTTATATCGGATATGCTTGGATTACCAAGTCAAGGACCAAACTCTGGGCTTCTGTTTTCAAAGGAGATTTTTCTTTGGACTGTTTTCCTGGCCAATCACTGCTCTTTAAATAATAATTTGTGGGACTGAAAAGATATAGCAGAGAGACTAAGGAACATGTCTTGTTTATGATTGACTTTATTTCAATCATCAGCACCACATGGACCCCACATGTTACTGGATAAAGTCATGGATGTCCCTCCCCTTAGAACTAATGGGATGGTCTATGGGATTCCAAAGACCACAGGGCCTGAGAATTACAATATACTCAGGTCCTAGCATGGTACTATAAATTTGGTTTGCGTAGAATTGATGGGAGAGACCCTTGTTCTTTTGAGTACAACTTGGGAAGCCCCTTTACAATCAATATATAAAATTATTAATATTTTCTTTTGTTGAACATGGGCCATGCTGGGTCCAGAGAACATATATTCTTTAACATCAAAACATCTCTACCATCCATAATAATTTAAACCATTGTCTTCTATTCATGAACTAGGAAACTGAGGCATACTGACAATGGAGTTTAATCATACAGTCCAATGAATGACTGAATTCCGCTTTCAATGAAAAGTTAGAATTAGAATGAGTTTCTCTCATTTCTAGACCAGTTATTTTTCTTTGATTGAATCATCAGACATAAATGACACAAAATCTAAAGGGACAGTCACCGGGTGTTCCTGGAGATGGAGCTGGGGTCCCCATTCCCCTCTCTGACCCATCCCGAAGGCCTGGTGGTCCCGCCCAAGAACTGCCTCAGGGCTCTCAGCCATAATGCAGAGACTCAGAAGCATGGGGGAGAGCTGCCATCTGGCTCCCTCTACCTAAGCTTACCAGGAGGCTCCCACGAAGCAAGATGGGTTTTGGGAGTGGTACCATCACCTGTTTAGGACCTTGGATGCAGCCGGGTGAGACTTGCTCACAATAATAGCTGCCATTTTCACAGTCCAGACCCCACAGCTCATCAGAACCCATGCAAGAGAGATGTTGATCTCAAAACCAGCTCAGAGCAGCTGAGTTTGAACCCGGGTAGCCAACTCTTGGAGGCGTGTTGCAGGACACCTAAAAGCCTAAAAGCCTCTGCATCTGCCCTGGATTGCCTCCTGCAGATCGCTTTGTAGATAGGAGGGTAGTCTAAATGTGGCAGTTTATCTGACCATGTATTCTGTACTGGTTGGTATAAATATTCTCTCATGCTACCACAATCATCGTGGGACTAGCTAGATTTTACCAGCATATTTGCCTGGCCATGTTGGATCTCTAAGTAATTAAAGTAGAGAGAAATGCTGTTTGCCTCCAAGCAAGCAAGCATGGCTCCCTGATAACTCAAAGGCAACTAAAATGCCAAACTACCTTGAAGTAGACGAGACTCTTGTGAAGGCTTGGAGAAATATTTAACTTCGCATTAGTATAGTCTTTGGTACAGACATATGCCATCTCAGAAACCCCTTCTCTACCCTATAAAGGCATTTCCAGGCAGATCTTGGCTCAAGACATTAGCATATAAAAAGGGCCTAGGTGAGGTGCTGGGAGAAATTACCTGAGGGCATTTGACCCTCCCTGCTTCCCCATAATAGTGGGAGGTCTGAGTTGCAGGGGTATAAAACTAGGCTGCTTCCTCTCTTGCACTATCTCTTTGGGCTCTCTTTTGGGGCTCACACTCTTCTTGGGAGTTTTGTCTTTATCTCCTCTTTACAGGGCCTTAACACATGGTGGCCACAAACTTGGCCTACACGTGGCTGTGGTTCTCCTCGCCAGGAATCCTAAGCACAAGGTTTTTCCTATTGTTGATTTGTATGCCTGAACCTGTGATAAGTAAAGCATTTTAAAACTGCATCAGATTCCTGAGTCTTCATCCATTCCCCGCCGGCTTCGAAGGTAAAAGGGAACTCGCTTCCCTGCACTGTCGGGAACCCCGGCGACATCCCCAATAGAGGCTGAAGTCACTGGGCATTCCTGGAGATGGAGCTGGGAACCCCATTCCCCTCTCTGACCCATCCCAGACGCCTGGAGGCCCCACCCACTAACTGTCTCAGGGCTCTTGGCCATGATGCAGAGACTCAGATGCACGGGAGAGAGCTGCCATCGGCTCTTCCCCAGTTGCGCGACTGCATGTACTTCAAACTATTGGAACCAATCATGTTCTAGAATATATTACAATCTACAATGTGGAAGAAATTGAAGTGATAAGGAGAGAGAGAGAGAGAGAGAGAGAGAGAGAGAGAGAGAGAAAGAGAGAGAGAGAAAGAGAGAGAGAAAGGAGGTAAAGAACCTGCCATGGAGGCAGATTTGGAGAAGTGGAAGGGAGGTGGGGACATTGGTGATGGGAGAAGGGCACAGGTAGAGGGATGGGTGTTGGAACACTGTAGAACCAAAACTGAAACATGAACATCTTGTAATTGTATATCTAACGGTGGTATAATAAAATAATTAAAAAAATCTAAAGGCACAATTGCATATGTTAGTAATTATCATACAGTAAAATGTGTGCACTGTGAATTGGAAAGCATGCTTTAGCATATAAATTCTATTGCTTCTAGAGCAAGTTCTTTTGCCTAGAAATGTAAAAATACTCAATAGCACTGCTGCTCTTATTATATAGTATTTAGCAGATTCTAAATGCCTAAAGAAAATAAATTAACAGCATAAAGGTTATAAAAGAAGGGGTACATATATATATATATATATATTTTTTTTAAAGGAGTGGTGTGGGCTGGGTGGAAAAGACCCTCCAAATGATTTTCAGGTTTTATTGCCACCTCACAGTGCAGTGCCTGGACTGTGGGCCTGATAGAGCTTGAGCATTACTGTGGTGTTGCTGGAGCCAACTACTGCTGGAAAGTCATCAAGACTACTTTAATAATGCTCAAGGGACAGTGCAGTGTAGGGGTTAGGGGGACCAGACAGGAAATAGCACACACATAGATTTCAGTCCTTTAAGCAATCTGCTTGTTTCCATATATCCAAATGGACACACACACACACACATACACGAACACACACACAATTATATGTGGACTCTAAATCTATAAAGTCAAGAATTGAGATATGTTTCTGCTTTTGCTCAGGCCAGACAGAAGAGGTGGAGAGAATCGAAATCTTGATCTTTCAACCCACTAAATGTGGGCATTTTTGATATAAATCCACAGGAGTAATTTCTAACTATTCCACATTTCAATTATTCTGCAATTCTTTCTTTTTTAATGAACTCAGTCACTGAGAGTATCACATGAGGATCCTGAAATCATGCCTGAACAAACTAGCTAAGGAGGGAAGTCTTGAGTTCATGCTCTTCTGATCCCTGGACATAAAATAGAGTTTCAGACAATATGTGCTCAAATAGGAGGGAGGCAGAATTGCTAGCAACCTACTTGTGATTTTCCTCTGGGTTGTGTTTGGAAACCACTGGTGGTGATATCTGCTGTTGACCCCAACTCTTCCCTCACCATCCTTTCGCATAGCCTCTAGTACTTCCCTAATCAAACACCTGTATTCTGTGTATTTGAAAACTGGCACCTGAGCCATAGCAAAATGGGGCTTACTTCAATATTTTTAGTTCTGCAATTAAACATTTTAGGGATGGCATAGCGTTAATATTAATGTATATGATCTACAAAGATACAGTATCAGTGCAATCACCAAACAGCCATTTTGTTAAGTGAAATAAGTCAGATGGAAAAAGACACGTTTTCCTAGAAGCTGCCTCTGGAGAGCTCTCTGTAAGGTCCCATACTGACTCTTAAATTCAGAGGCAGAGAAATGATAAAGGAAAAATGTTTTGCAAAAATCTTATAGGTCAAAGACCTTGTCAAAACCTGAATTCACAGAGGCTTGAGTATTTATGACAAAAGGAAAAGACGCTATGTGAATAAATACCTGCACAGTATTTCAAAGGTGTGTTCTGGAATGAAGCATTTATTTAGTGGTTATAAATACTAGTACAGCTCAGATTTTAAGAAGAAATAGATGGTATACATAGGTGAAAAAATAAGAAAATTTGGCTGGAGATTATAACATAGCTAGCAAGTTTTATATGATTTTCAAATTTTTCTCAAGTCAGCGAGATGAATCTAACCAAAATTTTTAATTTCCACTATTGCTTTTAAAAATATGAATAGTCGACTAACATACATTTGTGCCTATTGTAATATTTTAAAGATACCATTTTAACTCATAATTTCCCTTAGTTCATACATCTTCATCCCAAGTAAAATCCCCACTTGTTATGTTGTGGGGATTAAAATATTAAATATTATTGACCAGAGACTCTCCTAAAACTCTCAAGGTTCTTATTGTCAGGAAACACCTGATTTTTATATCGTCCATGAACAAACTCTTTGAGGTTCTTTTTGGCCCTGAGCGTTGCTGCCAGCCTATAGATGGCAGCAAACTTACATGTCATCACTAATATTGAGCCTTTCCATCTCTCCTTCCAAATTACTCATTCTTGAAGTTTTTTCACTGTATAAACAAATTAAGCATTATATGTCATTAAGTAACATATTGAAAGGATTTATATTTTTATTAAGAGAGAATTCATGAAATCATGCAAAAATAAGGATGAACAAAGCAAAATGAAAAGAAACATAGCTAGAATTGGGGTTGCCAAGAGGCAAGAGGGTCAGTATTCATGTAGTCAAAATTTATGGGCAGAAAGTACAGGTATGTAGAATGTGTGACCCAAATCCCCAGGCTTTCACAGAGTCAGGGATGGGCTACCTTCTGCCATCTCCTGCACATCCTAAAGCTAAGGCAGTCAAAAACACCTCTGAACTCCAGGTGAGATCTTTCACTGCCCATGATGCAGAGACTCATACATAAATCTCAAGAGATATCAACATGATGCAGAGGTGCTCCCACATCCCTCTCAAGTCCCAGTCATCCGGGATACACTGGAGAGGGACGGATGAGCTCAACAATAGCCCAAAGAGAGCCCAGATGGCTGAAAATCTCCACAATCACCACAATGCTCAGGCCAGACTCCCTTGCTCACAATAAGCATTGTCCAGAAAGTAAAAAGTAATCTGTTGAAGAAGTCAGGTATGCAGAATTTGTGACAAAATCTCCAGACTTTCACAGAATTAGGGATGGACTACCTCCCCCCATTTCCCTGAATTTCCAGAAGCAATTGCAGTGATGTACATGCCCCAAAAGCCACGCAGTTAAAAAAAAATTAACACCAGCTGTATCATCTTATTAAAAAATATGGACTTTCTGGGGCCAGTGCAATAGTCCAGCAGGTAGGGCATTTGCCTTACACATGGCCAACTCATGTTCCATCCCTGGCATCCCATATGGTCCTCTGAGCACCACAAGGAGTAATTCTTGAGTACAGAGCCAAGAGTAACCCCTGAGCATTGCCGGATGTGACCCCAAAATTTATATATATATACATATATATATATAATATATTATATATATATATATATTATATATATATATATATATATATATATGGACTTTCTGGAGCATGCATTGCAAGAACACTGATAAACCATGATGGATGAGATGTAATGTAGACAGCATCGAATCTTGATGAATCTTGATTATTTTTATTGATATGGAAGACATCTAATCAAAACAGATGGCTTAACCTCTAATCTCTAATCTAACCTCTAATATCTTATACAGGGCTTAATAGCTCTATGCAAGGGCTTAATAGCTCTTATCAAGGACTTAATAGCCATATGTGTAAGATACAAATCTTCAACAAGTTCATTTGATCACTTGACATCCATTATTCATCTATTTGCTCAAGCAGGCTCCAGTAACATTTCCATTTGACCCTATCATGTGCCAGTGTAGCCCAAAGGCATATGCTTGCTCCAGAAATATGAGGAGCCTCAAACCGTTCATTCAGGGTCTTGGAGAAGTCTGACCATCTTGTAGGTGGGCAGCCACGTGATCTTTTGATGTTCTGTTAGATCCAGTCAGTAGTGGCTCTAGTTCAGTGATCACTACAAATCACATTACATGTCCAGCCCATCTGATTTTCGAAGCCTTGACAAAGCGAGACGGCATCCCTGACTCTGGATCGTCGATGGAGGTCAGAACTCCGGATTCCTTCTCTCACTTGAGTGAGGAATGATATTCCAAGCATAGCTCTTTTGATTTCTCTTTGGAAGACTTGAATATCATTCTCATTCTGCTTTTGTAGGGCCCAGGTCTCTGAGGCACATATTAATTTAGGGAGAATGGTAAAGTCGAAGAGATGTGCCCGGAACTGGAGGTTCTTTTTTCCAACAAATTTCTTCTGAGGATTTAATTTCCAATCATGCCTTTAGCAAATTATAACAAGCAATGTGGAATAAATTATTTAGGGCCTGCTTTAGGGGCATGCTTAAGTTAAGGATGGGTGGGAAAATTGGAGATAATGGTTGCGGGAATAAACAATGGGAGTGGAATTGTGATGGTATATTGAATGTCTAGCCATGAAAAACTTTGTCAAACACAGTGTAAGTTTTAGTGGGAAAATAAATTGAAAAAACTTGTGGGCAGGAGTTGCATTATTGTCTCTGAGTGAGCACTCGCCAACTGTGTCCACTAGATATAATAGATGGTTTTTATTAGACCTATTTTCACTATGCATTCTTTAGAATTTTCTAATTTTTTGTTTATTTAAAAATTTTATTATACCAATCTGAGATATGCAATTACAAAGCTTTTCATGACTGGGCTCAGTGCTTCAGCAACCAACCCTCCACCACCCTTCCAATACCCCCAAATTCCCTCCCCTTACCCTATCCTACTGCTTTGGTAGGTATTTTTTTTTCTTCTTCTATATATCTCTCCCGTCTCTTAACAATTATTTAAACTAGGTCCAGTGATTATGGGGACATCAATATTTGCATTTTACACCCCCAAGGAAGTACACAGAAGACAACTGCTTTATTAGCAATATTTCATGAGCCATAGAGGAAATTGTGGCATACAGTACATACTCTTAGGGACTATCATGTATATCACTTTGTACATGATGTACAAAAGTACGCGAGAAGACAACTGCTTTATTATCAATATTTCATGAGCCATAGAGGAAATTGTGGCATACAGTACATACTTTTAGGGACCATCATGTATATCCACTTTGCCTATGTTCAATGATCAGTTCTAGTCGGAAGCCACGATTTCCAACAATTTTTAGCACACGCCCGACTCTGACCTCCACTCACTCATGTTAGACTGAGAGGATGTCCTACTATAGATTGAATGATGTGTCCTGTCATATTGCCTCAAAGGCTTCCTCTCAAAATGAATGTACATGAATCTAGAATAAACAATATGCTTAAAAATAGGAAATAAAGACCAATTAGCCAAAGTATTGAGTATCTGTAAACAGTCACTGCGTGTCCAACATGAAGGTCTTATCTGTCTGTTGACCTATCTGAAGTATCATTGCTGCTTGAAAGAAATTTTTATGTATTGATGGCAAGGCCATTAAACTTTTGCTATCAGTTGCAATCTGTACATAAGGTTTCTTGGTAGAGAATGGATTTCTAATGAGAAATAATAGAGGATAATTAAGATAGGAAACACCATCCCTACTTTTATGTTCATAGCAGCATTATTCACAATAGCCAGAATCTGGAAGCAACCAGAGCGCCCCAAAAATCGATGACTGGATAAAGAAGCTTTGGTACATCTACACAATGGTATACTCTGCAGCTGTTAGGAAAAATGAAGTTATAAAATTTGCCTATAAATGGATGGGCATGGAGAAGATTATGTTGAGTGAAATTAGCCAGAAGGAGAGAGACAGATACAGAATGACTGCATTTATTTGCATGGCATAAATATATATGTACATATTATGATACCAATATCCAAGGTCAAGTGAAACATATATCAGGAGGTCTTGTCAAAGGTGGAAATTGTCACAAACGTGTGGGAGTCAGAGGTTAGGTAAGACAGAAAAATGGAACAGTGTGCTAATAATTGTCGAGGGTACTAATGCCAACCTAGAACTGAGCATTAAATAGAGGCAAAAGGATACACATGACAACCTTTTTAATGTATGTTCTGTAATCCATAGTCTGGAAGGGAAGGAAAAGAGAAAGAGAGAGAGAAAGGGAAAGAAATAAAGAACCTGCCATGGAGGTGGGCTGGGGAAGGGGAGGGGAACCGGGGATGTTGGTGGTGGGAGATGGGCACTGGTGGAGGGGGACGGGTGCTTGGAACACTGTATGACCAAAACCCAAATATGAACTTTTTAACTGTATATCTTTTTTATTTGTATATCTCACGGTGGTATAATAAAATACTTTAAAAAAATAAAAAAATAAAAAAAGAAACAATTACTTAAACTAGGGTCCAGAGATTATGGGGACATCAATATTTGCATTTTACACCCCCCAAGGAAGTACACAGAAGACAACTGCTTAATTAGCAATATTTCATGAGCCATAGAGGAATTTATTTTGCATTACTCATTGTTTAACAAAATGTCATAAGACCTAGCCCATTTGCCTTTTGAATCCACCTGTTTTCTGACAGAAACAGGTGTGCTAATGAAGGTAGTACTTTCTGCTTAAATCACTGACCAAAGAAAGTTCATGAGAAAAATAGGATTACAACGAGAAGCTAAGACAATGACAGCTTGGCTATTAGCAAGCTGGTATTGGGTGTGTGAGTCCTCTTTTATATCAGCACCAGTTAAGGCCAAGAATTTGAACTCTACCTGTAATGATAATCAGACATTAACCTCCTAGACTGGGATTTCTAATTTATAACTGTTAGGTCATGAGAGTCAAATATTTATAACATTCATATTATTATATCTAAATAGAGAGCTGCCATACTTTTTTATTCATGAGACTTTTGCTTAAAAAATTCAGTGAACTCTATCTCCACATTTTATTCAGGGAAATTATTGATTTTTTTCCAAAATTTCCCCTTTATACTCTAAAGAAGGATAGTTTAGGAATCTAAAATTTTCCTGTATATAAAAATTACTTCATTATATTACATGCATCTTATAAATGCAGTGAAGAATTTTGCTATATTAATGTACTTCATTATGCAAGGTGCCCTCCCAATGGAAAACCAGCGGGACAGTTCTACTGTTCAAGAAGGGAGACATTCACGACATTGGCAATTATTGCCCCATCTGCCTATTGTCCGTCATCTATAAGCTGTTTACACGAGTCATCCTGAACAGGATTAGCAGAACACTAGATGAAGGACAACCATGCGAGCAAGCAGGCGTTCCAGAAAGGATTCAGCACAATCGACCATATCCACACAGTAACCAAGCTCATCGAGGTTTGTAGGGAGTACAAGATGCCGCTCTGTCTCACGTTCATTGATTTACAGAAAGCCTTTGATTCTGTGGAGACTGAAGCAGTCATCGAAGCCCTAGCCAAGCAGGGTGTTCAAACCCAATACATCAAGATCCTTCGTGAGCTGTGTTACGGATTCACCACCAGGATCTCACCATTCTACAGAGAAGTGATCATTAATGTGAAAAGAGGGGTTGGACAGGGTGATACCATTTCACCAAAACTCTTCAGCGCCACCCCCGAGAACATCATGCAACAATTAGAATGGGAAGGAATGGGAGTGAGGATAGATGGTCGCAACTACACCACCTCTGCTTCGCTGATGACATTGTTCTAGTAACACCAAACATTAGCCAAGCGGCACAAATGCTGGCTGACTTTGACCGAAAATTGTGGAAAGATAGGTCTACAGCTGAATCTAAAGAAAACAATGTTTATGAAGAATGAACTAGTTCCAGAGGCCCCATTCACTCTCAATGGAACAAACATCTCTGAATGCAGCAGTTATGTGTACCTAGGTCGAGAAATCGACTTGATGAACGACCTAAAACCTGAGCTGTGCAGGAGGAAAAGAGCGGCTTGGAATGCCTTCAAAGGCATCGAAGAAATAGCTAAAAGGACAAAGAACCTCCGGCTCCGGGCACACCTCTTTGACTCCACTGTTCTCCCTGCATTAACATATGCCTCAGAGACCTGGGCCCTAAGAAAGCAGGATGAGAATGCTATTCAGGTCTCCCAGAGAGGAATTGAAAGAGCTATGCTTGGAATATCATGCCTCACTCAAGAGAGAGAAGGAATCTGGAGTTCTGAGCCCTGATTCTACTATTCCAGAATCAGGGACGCTGTCTCGTTTGCCAAGACATCGAAAATCAGATGGGCTGGACATGTAATGCGATTTGGAGACAACCGCTGGACTAGAGGCATTACCGACTGGATCCCACGGGATGTCAAAAGATCAAGTGGCCGCCCACCTACAAGATGGTCAGACTTCCTTGTCAAGACCCTGAAGGAACGGTTTGAGGCTCTTCATATTCCTGAATCAACCAGATGCCATTGGGCTACATTGGCACGTGATAGGGTCCAATGGAAATGCTACTGGTGCCCGCTCGAGCAAATCGTTGAATAACGGGATTCAAGTGATCAATTGATCAATGTACTTCATCATAAAATTGATGTGTGAATTGGAAAATCACTGTATCACTCACTGTGTCACTGTATCACTGTCTTCCCATTGTTCATTGATTTGTTTCAGTGGGCACCAGTAATATTTCCATACATCCTTTCCCAAGCAGCGTAGCCCAAGGTCATCTGCTTGCTCCAGGTACAGGAAGAGCCTCAATCCATTCTTCAGGTCATGGAATTGAGGTCCATAGTTGTTACTAGTTTTTGGCATATCAAATAGAACACAGGTATCTTGACAGGCTCTGCCATGTAAGTGGTATACTCTCAGTAGAAGGCTCTCATCTCGAGCATTTGTTGATGAAACTTAAAGGGGAAAGATCAGGTTTTCTCTTTCTCATAGTACTGAGGAACTATGGAGTCTGGATGTTGAGAATGACTGACCTCATGATGTGTGAGTTGCTTTGAATTCTTGCTAGGCTTACTGGGATGAGGGGGTACCAGTTAGAACCTGCCCAGAACTGTATAAATGTGAAAGATCCTGGGAAGGACCCGATCCTAAAATCAGTACTAAGAATGTCAGGCAACCACTCTGTGGCCTCGCACCAATGGAACTGTGGGTCTGGTGTGGGTCTCTCTTTCGGGGTAGCTGGCATGGAGGTAGAGAAAAGGGTGGAGGAGCCCAAATCCCTGCTCCAAGTCCGGCCAGTGTGGCCCCTCCACTGCACGTGTGAACAAACTCTTGGAGCAATGTTGGACTCGGCAAGGGGCTGGCTGTGCCCTTTACTGGGAGGTCAGCTCCATGGGTTACTTCCACGTGGGGCTGAGCAGCACAGCTGTGTGAATTGGAAAATATAACTTTAAAAGAAATACACCAAGACTGTTTTAAACATACTGAATATATCAGGAAATCACTAACTTCTAGTATAGTTAGTGAAAAACTTAAAGACGCTTGGGAATACTAGTGTCTACTATGAATTAGAATATACACAAATTTCTTTATATATAGTTTTACAATTCGGGATACAAATTTACCAAGGAGAATAGATTATTTGTTTTTTATAAATGAAACCACTGAATTAAATTATTTGCTTTTTAAGAAATGACAGAGGTACCAGGTAGATTAGCATAGCATTGCTTTTCTTACCAGAGATCCTGGTTCAATTCGTTCCATAGCTGTGTTAGCCTATTCTTTAGAGCATGGAATAGTCCCTGAGCATTGCTAGTTTGATCACCAAATTGAGTGAGATAAAATAAAAGTAGCACAAAAAATTTTAGAAAAGTAAGCATAAAGTTCTCAATTGACAGATCTAAACTGATATCTTAGGCACAGAACAACCAATCAGAAAACCTCAGGTACTGAAAAAATAGCCTGTAGTGATGGAGCAGGTGGGCATAAATGCTTGGTGATTTTACATAAATAACTTGGAAATGCTACACTACAGATGGATTAGGGGATACTTATATCTCTTAAAAACTGTCCTTGCCATTTGATTCCAGAGCCATCAACACAGAATTTTTGCATTATTTCTCAAAGAAGTTAGAATGCCACTTTTGTTTGATTCTGTGAAATCAACTGGCTGTAAATTTTTAGCAGCTGGTTTGAAAGTAAGCAAAAGTACATTAAATAAGTAATAAATAAATAAATAAAACCATAGCCAATGGTGAAAAAAAATTGCTTTTTTTGTTCTAGTTTACAGAGTAGTCAAGACCTAGTTCAATTTCCAAAGAAATTCATGTGCCAGTGGAAAAAAAAATAAAATGAAGGTCTAGAGAGATATTACAGGGGTTAGGGCACTTGCTGTGCAACAGCTGACCCCACTTCGATCCCTGGCTCTGCATCTGATCCTCTGAGCACTACTAGGAATAATCCCTGAGCCAGGAGTAAGCCCTGAGCAGAACTGGTTGTAACTCCCAAACAACAAACAAAAAAGAAAGTGAACACACTGCACCATCTTGACTAAAGAGTAAATCTTTAAGGAGAAAAGTAAAATATAAAAAATTACTTTCCCTGGGCTTTATTTCTTTGGCTCTTATTGATTTTTTTTGAGTTTTTGCTTCTTATATACTTATGTTCTGAAAGAGAATAGAAGTTAGAACATGTTTAGTTCAGGAATTTAGACAGCATGTTAGCTATATATAGTTTAGAAAGCAGTTCTATTTGAAATCATTCATACCTTTAACCATGAATGTAATTTTCTTATACAAATTTATATTTTATTCCAAATAAAAACAAAATTTTATTAATGCATAAATAAAAGTATTTGTTAATAAAATAAATAAGATTATTTATTTTATTAATGCAAAAAATAAAATGCTGAACCAGAGACTCTCAGACATGGGGCAGAGCTGCTCCTTGTTCTCCCTGTGCCCAGCTGCTCATGAGGTGCCCGGGAGGCATGGCGGGTTCTAGCCCTGGCCTGCCACCTCAGCAGAGCCTCACAACAAGCCAGACCACCCTCCACTACTGCATGGGACCCGCCATTTTCCACATCCGGACTTCCCTCTTGTCACAACTCCATCCAGCAGACCAGACCATCACAGCACGGCTCGCGCGGTTCATCTATCAATGCTTTATTTAGAGGTGACTACAACAGTATGCCACCCGCACAGCAAGCCTGGCAAGCTGCTCGTGTAGTATTTGATATGCCAAATACCAGTAACATTTATATTAGGTCATTCCTTTGACCTATAAAATGGTTTGATGTTCTCTATGTTCCTGGAGCAAGCAGATGCCTTTGGGTTCTACTAGCATGAGACGGGACATATGGAGATATTACTAGTGCCCGCTCTAGCAAATAGATGATTAACGGGAAGATAGTGATAGTGATAAATAAAATTATTCAGTGAGATTAATTAGAAATTATGGAATCTCATTTTGAGAATCATCCAGTTGAATCAATTTAATGTTTGTTTCTGAGAAAAAAATCATATGTTCATGACTTAGGTTATGACTTGTAAGAACATGCTTGTTTCTGTTAGTTCCTTGATTGACTTGGTCGATATCAAAGACATGTGGAACAAATTTCAATCAACTGTGAGTATCATGATAGAGTAGATGCCCCTAAAAGCTATCTTGTGTAATTCAAATTTCATTTCTTACACTATATATTCTAATGAATATATGTAATCACCACTTGACAAATTCATTTAGTGCTTTATTCAAGGGATTCTGATTTAAAAATATTTTCTCAAGTCAACAAATTTGTGTAATAAAATATATAAGGATTTCTTTAATTTTAAATTAGTTCAAGATAAATATAACTGGTGTCCAATAAAGCAGTAATTTTCAAATATATTTAATTGTCTTATTTATGTAGGTGCTTGATATTTAGACACACTATAGTTTTTTCCTTCTTAAATAAGTAGGCACATATTTTTCTTAGACAACACTTAAAACAAAAACCTCCTACCGGTATCATGATCAACATACTAGAATCTAGGGTCCATCAAATAAAACACTCTGTGATCCATAATTTAGATACTAAACTTCATATAGAGCTCTTTTTTCTTCAGAAAACTTATTGGCAATATACAGAAACACAACTCCATGACTCAGTAACAAAAGTTCCCACCTTATAATGTGTGACTACAAGTTTGATTCCTGTTGTATCAATTATATATATACAATTATCAATCCATGCTATCCCAATTGTAGTCCTGGCAATCTGTGGTGCAGAAATCCTGGTGATTCAAAAGAGTGTGTAATCTCCAGGCAAGGACAACAACTAAAGCCGAGCACCAAGACGGGTTAAGCCATGGCAGCAGATATTGGAGCACCACAGTGAGCCTGAGTGAACTCTGCAATCAGAATGGGTACAAGTACAGGAACTAAAAGTGCCGCAAGCATATGTAAGTGCCACAAGCATATCTAACAGTACCATGATAAAGCGTATGTGCAACCTCTTGTTGCTGGAACAGCAATGTGAAGGGGATATAAAATTAAAAATAAATAACTGATAGCTTTGGTAAGTTTCGTCTTTTCAGGAACCTCTTGTAGCTCACTGATAAAGAGGATTTATGTCTTAGTGTATATTCAGGATTTGGTCTACACAGTTGAAAGCTGCAAAGTGGTATATATCATTTCATGCCCTGATCTAAAATTTCCCAGGAATCATTTTTGCTTATATTACTTTTCACTTTCTCACTGTTCAATACAGGGATCTATCGCAGACTCAGTGTTCACAAGAAGCTTCAATATTACTACTACCTGTAGATTGCTTTAAACTGTCTCAGGGGTATGTCATACAAACACATGGTGGCAATCTTTCAGGACTCATGATGGTATGAATCCTCTAATCACTTGTATCACTTGTCTTCCTGTTATTCATCAATTTGCTCAAGCAGGTGCCAGTAACATCTCCATTTGTCCCTGTTTGCGTGCTAGTATAGCCCAAGGGCCTCTGCTCACTCACCCAGGAACATGAAGCCAGTGATATTCACCATAATTAATAAATTATTTATTTTTTTATATTTCCAGTCCTCTTTGTAGGCTTGAAAAAGAACCCAGTCTTCAAAGAGGAAAGATGCCTGCTGTAGGGGTAGGCTGGGAGAAGGGGGAGGGAATCTGGGCACATTGGTGGTGGGTGGGAAATGGGCATTTGTGGAAAGATGGGTGCTAGAACATTGTATGATTGAAACTCAATCATGAGTATCTTTGTAATTATATATCTCGCAGTGGTATAATAAAATCAAATTTTTTAAAAAGTCTTTAATTTGGTGATTATTCATATTATAATTCCTTTGATAATTTGATTCTGAAAAGGTATGATTCTTAATCATCCCCATTATTTAAGAGGGGCTATGACTCTGAACGAGATGAAATGACTTTGCCCTAAAATCATGAAGCTAACCAGTAATGACGTGGGAACCCAAATTTAGATCTGTTGGCTTTAAATATTGGACTTATTCCCCTATTCATCCAATTAATTTAAAGCTAGTCTTGAGTCCAAATTCACTAAGTTGAAGATGTGATCTTCAAATTAATTCTATTGAAGGAGGTTAAACATTTTTCTAATATTTATTGAAATGCATTATATGTGACAGCTTAACCCTTTAATTTAGGTAGCATTCATTTTGTATATCTTCTGCTGCTTAATTTATTCGGGATAATTTTAAGAAGACAAAAGCATTTCATTTGTGAGAATTTAATAAAATGAACATGCCCAACGCAAGCAAACAGAAGCAGTATGCCTTTCATCATGTCATTTTTAGGCTTTTTTAAAAAGTTATATGAGAATTACCTGACAAAAACCAGTCTTCCTATCACGTTTTACAAGTTTTGAGTGTTCTTTTTGAAAAATACTGAAAACTTCATTTTTTCAAATGGGATAAGCATGAAAGACTTAAAAAAGTCTGTGTGAAAAATCATCATGTATAGACACAGAAATACAGAATAAAAATTAAGAATTATATCAATTCATTTGAATACATTGAGGCATTTTAAATATTTTTATTAGCATCTACATTGATAGAAACACAAAGCAAGTTTTACTGTGTCTCCATGTGGCATATAAGGCAATATGCATGCATAAATTTGTTTGTTGCTTGAATGAAGGAAGTCATCATTATGAACAAAGAACTCATCATTATAAGCTTCCAGCAATAGTTTAGCTGGATTTTTTTTGTTTTCTGTATTTTTATAATCTGATATAAACTAAGCTTTTCCCCCATAAAAATGTTATCTTTGCTTAACTAAATAACAATGTATCTTTCATTTTTCCTGGAATTGGATTAGTTCAATGGGCCACATTAGTTGTCTTCTGCCATGAAAAAACTCTAATTGATATTTATATATCTAATTTAAAAGAGTTGGCTTTTGTATAATCAATGTATCCAAATTGACAATATTTTTTTAAGTGACAGATAAAAGGAAATAATAAACTAATATCTGGTGGGTTGAATTTGTTGTTTTAAACTGTATTAAAACAATAGATAAGGAAAATGGATAATAGTGCTCCATAGAACAGCTGAGTTCATGTGCATTGAATTCTTCGATCCAGGATGCCATTCTCAATCTTTATCACTATTATTAGGCAATATTTTATTTATTTTTTTAGAAACTCTCTATAACGGTAGAGTTTGAAAGGCAGGTCCATGAAATAACAAGAGGGTTTCTAGACCAAAGTTTAAATAAAATGCTACACCCTCAACATTCTCCTAATTCAACCTGAATTAAGCATGTCAACAATTACATTTTAAAGTTGGAAGAGTCTATCTTTCCTTCTTTTACTGAATTATATATCCCGTTGGGGTCTATAAAGCTTGGTATGAATCTGGAAATCTCACAAAAACAGAATCTCATGAAATTTTCAGGCCTTTCTGCCTTGATCAGGTTGAAAATATTCTGGCACAGTCAGCCTCGGCTGCAGCCAAGTCATGGATGTGCTCAGGGCCCCGCAGTATGGAATGCAAAGCAACTTCAGAAAGTAAGTTCAAAGTGTTTTCAAAACTTCCCAGAAGCGGTGCCATAATTTCTGGGCAGTGGCTCAGGTATGAAAGTTCTTATTTCAAATGAGTCTGTCCAGTAATTCCTGGCACAGAAATTGTTAATGGAAGGGAAGCAAGCCTCCACTTTCCCTCAAGGTCACCCAAGAGTACTATTATCTCCAACAAAAAATATTGCCTCAGTTCTTATTCACTAGGAAATGAGGCACCAGAAATTAGATTCCATTTGCCTCTTTAATGAAGGACATCAACAATTATTAGGGGGTATCATTTTTGTCATATAATGTATGAGACACTTTATAAATGTTATCTCATTTAATCCTCATCAAAACCTTTTAATGCAAATATTATTATTCTTATGTCACTGCAGAGACTCAAGAAATTTAGTCACTTCCCCATGGTCACTTATCAATAAGTGTTAGAGATTGAATTGTCCAACATCAAAATCCCAAACCTCTGCAGTATACTGAGAGTTTGATTAGAAAATAGCTTTAAAGTGTTGAAATTTAGTATACTTTTTATAAAATATTACAATGACTCAAAATGCACTTTCTCTAAAGTCACCAAACTTAAGGCTTTGTGGCTTAATAATCAAACATTAAATCACTTTAAGATTTGCGATTTCTAAATTCTTTTATAAATATTCTTGAAAATAAAATTGTCATCATTTACTTTATGAACTCTAATGAATTTTCTTTATTTTAAATATTTTTTTGCCTTCTTGGCACCTCATTTCAGGGATTTCTTGAGGGTATTTAGTAAAAAATGAAGCTTATAGTTACTTTTCCAATGAAGAAAGTATTGGATTCATGGAGTCAGAAGAAGAGATGGAGTGCCGTATGAAGCCCAGCAGTTGACCGAATATGAGTGAGAATTAACAATACTCCACTGGTCAACACCTTCCACCCAGGAATCTTTATCAACACCTAGCACCATCCCAGACAGCTGAATTCCTTAGAATTCTGCTGAGTGACTATAAGAGCAATAGACCTTTCACTAAGCAGCAAATTTGGGTGTGGTTCTTAACACCTCTCTCCTGCTTTTGTGAGTTACAATTAAATTGCTAGACATTCTATGGGGAAATGAGCAAGACCAAAGGCTTGCCCAGATTATTTTTCCCGTGAAACAAAACAAACAAACAATCAAAAACACATCTACAAAGCTGGATGGATCCTTAGGGACTATTTTCTAACTTCTATCAAGTGATAGAAATTTTCCAATTTCTCAAAGCTGAGAAGTGGCAGAGCTGATATAAAAATGTGCCTTGTGTTGTCAATAATGGGGTTTGGGAGGTAATCACTAGGTGTCTGTTTATGAGTGAGAAATAATGACACGGCAAGTGAGCTGAGCACTGCTTCCTGAGTACTTGAATGAAGGGAAAGACTGGCTCTGTAGACCATCAATTTTAAAAAGTAGTTGAAGCAGTTCAGTAATAGTAGAACTGGGGGAGAGAAACTGTGCCTGAAATTCAGGCGTTAGCGTGCAGCTGAATGCCCTTTCCAATAAACCATGTTTTAATTTCCTCAAATAAAATTCATTATTTGTGGAAGATTGTTTTGATAGTTGGGCAATAGGCTTCCCAGACTTACTGTTTTTATTAAAAGCTTACATATAATATTTTCCTATGCATCATCCATGACTGCCTTTTTAGAAATAAAAAAGGAAAAATAGCATGCAGATGGAGTCCATTTCCATATCTCCAGGTGATTAACTAGACTATTCTCAGCGGCGGTTGTTTTGAATTCTCTGAACTTCAAATTTCTCACATGTAAGAAAGGGGATAAATACTTCACCACTCAAAGTTAAAAATCACTATAACGATTAATAATGTAAATGAATCGGCCCACACTATTAAAGTTAACTATAACATGTTTTATTTTCAGCTCCAACTGCACATGCTTAACTTGGCAAACAATATGATGATTTTTTTTTCAGTTCTACAGTATGTAACCTTCATGAGGGACCCTGGCCAACTTCTTTATTAGTTCTACATGCAATGCCATACATACATTATTACTGTTACTGCTAATTTTGTTTTGGAGGTCACACCCGCAATGCAAAGGATTTGTCTAGCTTGTCTAGTGATTCAGGGATCACTGCTGTGTTTGGGACCCTACATGTAGCGCTGGAGACTGAACCTCATGCAAGACAACAGATTCTTCTCTCACATAGGATCATTTGTCAGATCTTTACAGTGTTCTTAAAATAATAACAGTTTATACCGAGACTAGCACACAGTTTATTTATGAATTGCAGCTATTATAATTATTTTAGTAGACCTCAGAAGAGCTCACGTCCTCTGAATTATTTAGTCTTCAGTCACTTAAGCTACATGCAGTGATGAGTAAAATTATTCTTTCACTCACTCCTATGCTCTCTCCATGCCTAAAATTGTCTGGAGCTCAGAGGCATCAATATAAGCAATTCTTAATTCTGAGAGAACCTTGGGAATTTTGCAGATTTATGAAAATTATTAAACGGGCTAAACTGTTATGCTAGAAGCAATCTGCTTCTAATAATAAAAATCCAGGGATATTTTGTGCCTATGGAGGAGGCTGTAGGAGTTTCCGGTCAGGCTTGTTCCTATGGTAACAGGGAGGGATTGAACAGAAGCCCCGGAGGAGGCTCGCTATCATTGTCATGTGTCTAATAGAGGCAGGGTGACATCGATCCACATGGACAACTTTATTCATGTCTCCAGCCAAAATCCTAATCACTTTGCTGATTCTACCTCAGCCTAACACATAGTGAATGACAGTCATTTGAAACCTGAAACTTTGAAAGTCAATATATTCCAGCTCAAAGACATACTGCAGGGCAAGTCAAACACTCCGGGATTCTGAATTAAGTCCTCTGTTCTTGAGGTTGTGTGTGTGTGTGTGTGTGTGTGTGTGTGTGTGTGTGTGTGTGGTGTGTTTGGGGGTGTTGTTCTACTGAGTGTTTGATATGGCAGAAATAGACTTGTCCTCTCAGAGTTTCTTTCAAGGAACAACTCTCTGTTCAACACTCTTGGGTGATTAACTCCCCAGAGCTCAGAATTTTCAGGCTCCATCTCCGCTAATAAGAGCTGTTTTGCCTAGGGACACTGTTTGAGGACAGTGACAGCCTTAGAGGAGCCAGGCAGTGCTCTAGAGACTTTTTAAGAATTCTCTATTAGACTGGTTGAAATCTTGGTCAGGGCTGCATGGAAGTTAATGTCTCACTTTGCTCAGTTCTTCTTCTTCCCTGATTTTTCCCCGTTCTTCGATGCCCAATTCTCCATCTTATGGTTTTAAACTCTTGCATAATTATTATATGCATTGCATTTCTCAGCAGAAGATAATGCAAGAGAATTTAAAAACATAAGCCACCAAAGTTTAAAAACACAATTGTTTAAACAAAATATAAGTTTAAAAACATAAATAATAATTATTTATATTTTATTATTATTATAGGTGGTACAAGATGGCAGAAAACAAGTGGGATTTTGACAAGGGTTATACAGTTTAATGGCAACCAGGAGACTTCCATTGGTGGTAGCAGGAATTCTTGATATGAAGCAGTTTGCCAATCTACCAAATGGCAAAACAGTGAGCTATGTCACATTGAGACACTATAGAGAAGAATGCAGACATACATAAGTACATGCATGAATGTTAGATTTTCTATCTTTTCCAGCAAGTCAGGTTACTGCTTCTTTTCCAAATAAATGGTGTACCCACTAGACTCTTCCTAAGGAATAGAAAGTAGCAAAAAATTTTTGAATGAAATGAATTGTTTCAATTTGAATAAGTTTTATTCTATCAAAATATAGGTTTTTAAGTCAAAAATTAAATAGACTAAGCAAACAGCATCTAAAAATCTTAGTTTATAATGAAACAATGCTTTAACATGAATTGAAAATTTGTATTTAAAAAAGAAATTCAAGTAAAATGATGCTCTATACCATCCCTGTCATTTTACCTATCCTTTTATCCTTTATAATGATGAATTTTTTCTAGACTGTCCACTGAATATTTTATTAGCCATTTTAATAACTTCAAATCTTAGTTGGGGCCATAATGATTGTTTAGCCAGTAGGGCATTTGCCTTGCATGAGGCTGACCTGGGTTCAATTCCCTGGCATCCATGTGGTCCACCAAGCACCACTAGGAGTAATTCCTGAGTGTAGAGCTAGGAGTAACCCCTGAGCATCACTGGGATGTGACCCAAAAAAAAATATATATATATATATATATATCTTAGTTATTAAAATTGTGGTGCTTTCAGAATAGTATTTTATTTTTATGTAAAGGTATATATGTATGCAAAGGAATTGCTTATGTAAAGGTATATTTAGGACTCTGATTTAAATCTTACTGATAGTGTTATCTATCACCTTGTCTAAATAATTTGCATTTATTTTATCTGAATGTCCACATTTAAGCTCTTGCTTTCATATTGTTCAACGGAAAGATAATAGGATGATTTTGGAATGGAAAACAACAACAAAATATTTGTACCAAAAATTCCTATGATTCCTTCACATGATTTGAAGTAGTTAAATAAAAGATCAAGTATACCTTATTTATTAATAGGTCTAGTCATTTAGTGTGAAAATTTGCTACAAACAGCAACCAGAGGTTTGCTATGAGGACAGAAAAGATTTACAATGGAACTGACATAGATGTTGAGAACTAAATTGTAGGACACAAAGGGATGCATCATTACAATAATTTTGATAGAAAAATAGGAGAGCAGCTTATCAACACCAAACAATATCAGAATAGCCATATAGATATATAATAGATATATAGATATATAATAGGCATACACTGAGCAAATAATCCCTAAGCCTACTGAATATTCAGAAACACTCATGAATCCATCTTTGTTACATTAATAATTTGAACCAACTATCATACGAGCCAGGAGACCACTATCATATGCCTTTAAAATATCCTGCAATACATTTTCCCTTCAAAATCTAGCATGAGGTTATACTTCAACCTTTTTACAATTCATCTCTCCTCTGTATGCAGCATAGGAGAGAACAATTGTACTTATTTACTGGTAAAGTAAATCTTTCTATTGCACATCATCTTTTTTAACATCAAAATTGTGTTCAAGACTGTCCTAAGGATAGGCTCTGTTTGAAAGCACGTCAAAACTAACAGATTTACGCCTCTCATGACAACCATAACTTGGTCACAATGCATGTAATTAAGGTATCAATTTAACAACCTGTACAATAACACAGTTCTATACACAGGCAGGAAGAATTGAGTTATGACAGTTAAGGGTTCAGTGCTGAATTTTTTCTTTGCCAAGAATTCATTTTCACAGCCAGACAATGTGTCCCTAAGGCACCTGGAGTGACAGCTGTCTGATGGTCCCTTCTGCTTGCAGGAAACTACTTGCCGTCTCCTGTAAGCCTTCTTCCACTGATGACTCACTTTGAAAACGATTTTGGTGGCCCCTTGGGCACTTTAGAGAGAAAGTAACATATATCTATGAGGCCACATTGAAGGTTTTATTGAAAAAATAAGGCATTTGGAGAATGCACACAACAGTCATGCTCTTTCTCTAGAGGGCATATGATTCTGAACCGATTTTTCCTCATGAGAAGTTTAGGCAATACAGCATGAAGTGAGACTAAAAGCCAGTATTAGGAAAACTGCTCTTCAACTGACCAGTGTTCAGACTATGGAAAGAATCTATATCAACATTGTGTACAACAAGAACAGAGTCAGCCTGAGAAATTAATTCACATGGTGTTCCTGCGAAAAATAAATGAGAAACACTATCTCTTATGACAGAGATGATTGGAACTTTCTGATTTAGCTCTAGAGATGTTAGTCTATCACTCGGTTCTTTTGCGAATCCTTAGTTATCTGTGCATGCTACTTGGCAAATAGGCTGCTTATTTCCTTGTTAGGCTTTTATTGAATCTCTGTTTCTATTGAACCTGTCTTTATAGCTTATGGTTAATCTATATTATCCTTTTCCTGGCCTGAAGAATTTCTCCTAGGAAAGGGGCATCCATCTTCATTCTATTTTCACTTTTTTTTCTACCCGGATATCAGCATGAATAGAGTGAAGTATAGTAAAGGCAGACAGTCAGGGCACAGGAGAAAAAATACTCTATCCGTAGCTTTCCCTGTGAAAGACAGTTTTTGGTGGAAAGTAGAGGAAACAGAATCAGGACATTCTTTCTTGAAAAAATATGCTATTGGAATTCTTAACTAAGGGGACTTTCTAAGCTTTTCAGGAATTTGATTCCAGTATCACTTCACTTGTATCACTTGTCTTCCTGTTGTTCATCGATTTGCTGAGCAGTCACCAGTAACATTTCCATACGTCCTGTCACATGCTAGTGTATCCCAAGGGCATCTGCTCACTCCAGGAACATGAAGAGCCTCAAACCATTCCTTCAGGTCATGGGAATGAGGTCTAGAATTGTTACTGTTTTTTTTAAAAATTTTTTGGGGGGTCACACCGGTGACTCTCAGGGGGTTACTCCTGGCTCTGCACTCAGGAATTACTCCTGGTGGTGCTCAGGGGACCATATGGGATGCCGAGGATCGAACCCGGGCCGGTATAGGGCAGCCGTGTGCAAGGCAAATGCCCTACTCGCTGGGCTATCGCTCCGGTCCTATTACTGTTTTTTGGCATATCAAATACAACTTGGGTAGATTGCCAGGCTCTGCCATGTGGGTGGGATAGTAGTAACCTCTCATCTCATGTATTTATTGATAAATGGGGAAAGATCAGCTTTTCTGTGGGTGGAGCTCTGATGAGCTGTGGAGTCTAGAATTTGAAAATGTCAGCCCTCATGGTGTGGGGGTTCCTCTGGTTTCTTACGAGGCTCTGCTGGGATGGTGGACCAGTGCTATACCCCGCTTTCAGGAATATGTTTCCAGGATATACACACATAGACATATGCATATATATATATATACATACATATATACATATATATTTACCTATATATCAATGTCACTGTCTTCCCACATATCATCAATTTGCTTGAGTGGGCACCAGCATCATCCCCGCTCCAGGAACATAAAACCCTCAAACCATTCCATCAGGTCATGGGAATGAGGTCTATAATTGTTGCTGGTATTTGGCATGGCAAATATGATATGGGTAGCTTGCCAGGCTCTGCTGTGCAGGTGGGATACTCTAGTAGTTACCTCAAAATTATATATATATATATATACATATATTAACATACACTAGTAAAATAACATATATATTAGTCAAGTATTTGAGTGTATATATAGAGAAAGAGAGAGAGAAAGACAGACAGGCAGAGACAGAAACAGAGACAGACAGAAAGAGACAGACAGATAGTACAGAATGTAAGGAACTTGCCAGAAACCAACTGGCCATGTTCAATCTCAGGTACCTCATGTGCTTCACTGAGAAACTTGAGTATCCCTGAGCTGAGAGCCAGTAGTAAACCCTGAGTACTGCTGAGTGTGTCTCCAGAACTACAAACTAATAAACTATTTTCCCTTTATTGAATCACCATTAAATAGTTTCAAAGTTGTCCATGATTAGATTTCAGTCATGCAAATCTCCAACACCAATACCTTCACCAGTGTATATTTTTCACTACCAACAACTCCAGTTTCCCTCCTGCTACCTTTTCCCTTAAGCCTCACCTGTGTGACAGACACTTTTTCTTTCTGCTTTCTCTCTCTCTCTCTCTCTCTTAGGCATTGTGGTTTGCAATGTAGGCAATGAAAGGTAACCACGCGCATATCACTTTACTCCATTCAACACTCAGTTCTTGTCTAGAGTGATCTTTTCCAACTATCATTGTCATAGTGGTTCTTTCTCCTAGTGCACTTCCTGTGGTGGCAAGCTTCCAATCACAGAGCAGTCTCATTGTCCCTTCTTTCTACTGTCTGAATATTAGACTTATATTAGTTTTTTGTTTCAATATCTCACAAATGAGTGTATAACACTATGTCTGTCCCTTTCCCTCTGACTTATTTTACTTAACATGATACTCTCTATGCCCTTCCATGCATACGTGAATTTCATGACTTCATTTTTCCTAGTGTGGCTGTGTTTTAGGCAATGGAAGAACCTCACAAGGAAAAAAGTCCAAGTCCGATAGAAAATGGGGATAAGAAATGAACATAAACTTCCTCAAAAAATAAATAAAAATAGCCAAAATAGTAGGTGAAAAAAATGTTCTACATGCTTATCATCAGGGAGATGCAAATCAAAACAACAATGAGATATCATCTCATGCCACAGGGACTGGTGCACATGAAAAAAGAACAAGAGCAACCAGTGCTGACGTAGATGAAGGAAGAAAGACTCTCATTCACTGATGGTGGGAATGTCCAGCTTTCTTGAAAAACAATATGTATATTCCTGAAAAACCTAGAAATCCAGCGTATATTTGCCTCAGAAATACTGGTTCTGGTAATATACCATCGGGGTCCAAAAAGATCAAAGCAAAAAAAAAAGCTGTATTATCACCTATGTTTATTGCAGCACTATTTACAAAAGCTAGAATCTGGAAACAACCTGAATTCCCAAGAACAGAAGATTGGATAAAGGTACTATGGCACATCTATACAATGGAATACTACTCAGCTGCCAGAATAAATGAAATTAACAAATTTGTTTATATTACTTGCATCACTTGTCTTCCTGCTGTTCATCGATTTGCTAGAGTGGGCACCAGTAACATCTCCATACACTTGCCTGCCCTGTCGCAAGCAAGTGTAGCCCAAGGGCATCTGCTCACTCCAGGAACATGAAGAGCTTCAAACCATTCCTTATCATCATGGTAATGAGGTCCATAATTGTTACTGATTTTTGGCATATCAAATAAAACACGGATAGCTTGCCAGGCTCTGCCGTGTAGGTGTTATTCTCTCAGTAGAAGGCTCTCATCTCAAGCATTTACTGATGAACCTAAATGGGCAGAAATCACTGCTAATATAAATGTATTATATTTTTATAAAGGGATTTAAGTCTCACTTGAATAATCTGAACAAGGTACTAACTGGGATTTGTTTCAGCTTTTGTAACAATGATCACAATAATAAAATATACCTCAAATTATCCTATTATTTTGAGGAAATATGGTAAAACATCAAAGATTTTCCCTTATTTAGATTATTACTTGAAAAATATAGTATTCATAATTGCTGTGTGATGAGAATAGTACCAGTGAACAAATAAATGATAAAAATCAGGTTTTTATTTACTTATTGTTTCCTGTAAGCTGACATAGCTTGTATAGCTTTTATAGCTTGTATACCTGTCCTATGAAATAAAAGCCTTCATATGTGCTATTATTGTAAAACAATACAACTATTTGTAATTTTAAAAAGTCAAATATTTAGGAATTTTTTGGATCAAATATTTAACCCATTTGTGTATCTGACCTTTCATCTGGAATCATTTCTTCCTATATTTTTGCCAAGTGATCTTCGTAACATCCACTGACATCTTAAGATCAGAGCAGGTTATATTGTAAAAAGGGGAAGTATTAGAAAACCTGTTTCTGCTGGAGGTCTAAGCAGCACAGGCATGGAATTGAAGCATTTTCTGTGATCAATATGAATCCGACAAACTTTTCACATCATGGCAAAAAACCAGAGCAGAATCCTGCTCATTTGAAGTATATGAGATCTCCAAAGTAGACATGAACTGAACTCAAACTTTAGAAATAAAAATAAATAAAGGGTTGTTGTGTGAAAAAAGAGGCTTGCTCAGAGCAATGGAGGCTTCCCTCTAAGACAGAATGGATTACACGCCAGGGTTAAGAAGCTTCCTGTAATACAAAGGACAGAGCAATGCTAAGATTGAATACTCAGAGCCCTTGTCCTTGGAATCATGAATAAAATTCTGAGGCACCTTTGATAAGACTGTTACTTTTGGAGCTTGACCAAATTACATTTGGGGGCTGCATTTCCCGTCTATTTTTCAATGGGTTCACATAATTCCATCTTGCTTTAGGTTACTCTGCTATTAATCATTTGCCTTATTTCTAGTTATACTTTAGAAACTATAATAATAAAAACTCATCACATAATGGTTATTCCACTGTGCTTAAAGCAACAAGCAACAAGACAGCCATTAACAGGAAGAAAGGGTCTTTAAAGAAACTTTTTTCCAGTTTTCTGGAATCACAGAAAGAAAACGACAGCAACATTTTCTTATTTCACAAGTAAAAATTGCCCAGAAAAATAAGAGGTCAAGGTCCAGGATTGACCTGGTTACTGAAAAAATCAATAGTCTAATTAATTATTGACTATGTATCCACATAATTACTAGCATGTCTCATAAGTGATGATTTAGACATTTTCCCATTTACATTTAAGGGTTTCTGATTTCTCACATCTATAGGTAGGGTTTTTCATTCCATCTTTATTGTTTGAGCACAGCTATTGATAAAGGAGAAAACTCACTTCAAGTGCCATTTAAAGCTCAAAAACATTAGTTGACACAAAATACATAGCAAGGGCTGAGTCATCAGCCACATGAAAATATCCCTAATTGTATATCAACTTGGGGGTGTGAGCTTGGAGGTGAATTTCAAGCAGAATTATGCAAATCATTACTCAGATTCTCCATAGCTCTGTCTTATTTGAATCTCAGATTCTGAAACATTTGCCTTAGTCAAAAATAATTGAGATCTTAGCACCTTTTGGTCAAATTAGATAAATGTTACTAGTCAGTGCATTAGGTGGTTTCTGAAAATAGTAAGGCACCATCAAATCTCATCCATTCCTTCTTAAGTTCACATGAAATGGGTTATCTGTATCTATAGCACTATGGCCAAATTCTCTGAGCCTCAACTATGTCATGTGAATCTAGTGCTCATTGCTCATATATTGATTCAATAGCTAAATAAAGGTACCAGCATAGTGGTAGCATTTGTTTTAGTGTCATACTTTATTGCTTTGTTTCCAGAAATATTATACACAATTTGAGGGAGAGATCTTCACCTCATTCATTCTTGAGCACAGAGTTTTCAGTCACATTTGAATATTCCTTCATCTATTTCAATACATAGCAATTTTCTCAAATCATCTCTTTTGATGCCTCCATCATTTTTTCATTGAAACACTGTGATTTACAAAGTAAAAAGATTTTGTAATATAGTTGTGAAAAAGATTCATACTTCAACAACACTCCCACAACCAGAGTGTTCCCCCATGAAAGACCCTCATTTCCTACCCAGCCCCCATGCCCCATGCATTCTCCCTCAGCTGGCACTGATTATATTAACCCTTAAAGCACATACATGGAAATGGTATTGATAAATCCATTTACCCCTCTGGTTGGTTATGGGTAAATCTGGCCAAATTCCGTTCTTGAATTTATTGTCTGTTTCTAGAACGTGTTGGTTTCTGATAGTTTGAGACATGGGGGAGAGCAGATGGCAGCTCTGCCCTGTGTATCTGTGTCTCTGCATCATGGCCAACATCCTGGAGGCAGTGCATGGCAGGTCCACCAGGCCACCCTGATGGGACAGAGGTGAGGATAGGGACCCCAGCTACATCTCCACAGAAGCCCAGTGACTTTAGTCGCCAAGACCCGCATACCTGGGATTGAAATGGGCTTCTCT
>JAJIBD010002085.1:0-76273 GCA_021461705.1 Cryptotis parvus
AAGCAATTTTGTTTATTTTCCTTTCTCACAATAAATTAGCCTTTAAGAGAGTGAGACCCTAAACTCTGCTTGTTGCCAGTGTTTGGGGTGGTGTCTGGTGCTATATAATTTGTATAAAAAATCATGATATAAGTAAATTAAAGAATTAATGGAAGGGGTTTAATAATTTTTTTAAAAAAGAATTAATGGAAGGAAGGGAAAGAGGATGAGGAGCTTTGTACAATGAGGGAAGATGTAGATGGATCGATAAATAAGTAGATAGGTACTAACAGATAAACATTCCAGAAAACTGGGAAGCTACATATAAAAGAATGAACTCAGATCTCTGTATAACACCATGCACAAAAGTCAGATCAAGATGGATTAAAGATCTTAACATCAGACCCGAATCTATGAGTACATCAAAGAAATCATAGGCAAAATCCTCCCATGACATTGAAGCTAAAGGCATCTTCAAAGATGAAACACCACTAACAAAGCAACTAGAATCAAAGATAAATATGAGTCTGCATGAAGCTAAAAAGCTCCTACACCTCAAAAGAAATGGTGACAAAGATACAAAGATAGCCCACTGAGTGGGAAAGAATTTTCACCCAATTCCCATCTGATAATGAGTTAATATACAAGATATATAAGACACAAGTAGAACTCTGCAAGAAGCAAACAGCCAACCCCATCAAAAGATGGGGGAGAAGAAATGAACAGAAACTTCCTCAAACAAGAAATTCAAGTGGCCAAAAGGCATATAAAAAATGCTCTTCATCACTAATCATCAGGGAGATGAAAATCAAAACAACAATGAGATATTATCTCACACCACAGAGACTGGCACACATCCAAAAGAGCAAGAACAACCTGTGCTGGCATGGATGCAGGGAGAAAAGGGATTCTCATGCATTGTTGGTGGGAATGTTGACTGGTACAGCCTTTATGGAAAACAATATGGACATTCTCAAAAAACTAGAAATTGACCTCCCCATTTGATTCAGCCATACCACTCCTAGATATATACCCTGGGAGGCCAAAAACACACAGCATAAACACCATCTGCACTTCTATGTTCATCGCAGCACTATTAGCAGTAGCCAGAATCTGGAAACGACCGAGTGCCTGAGAACTGATGACTGGATAAAGAAACTGTGGTACATCTACACAATGGAATACTATGCAGCTGTTAGGAAAAATGAAGTTATGAAATTTGCCTATAAATGAATGGACATGGAGAGGATCATGCTGCGTAAAATTAGTCAGAAGGAAAAGGACAGATATAGAATGACTGCATTCATTTGTGGGATATAAAAATAACATGATACCAGTATCCAAGGCCAGGCAAAACATGAACCAGGAGGACTTCTCAATGGTTGGAATCTTCTACAAGTGTGTGGGAGTCAGACACTAGGTAAGATGGAGAAGGGACCAGTGTGCTAATAATTTTTGGAAATGATAATGCCAGACTAGAACTGAGCGTTGAATGTAGGCAAAGAGATATATATGATAACCCCTAAATGAATGTATTGCAAGCCACAATCTGTAAAAGAAGGGAGAGGGAAGAAGAAAAGAAGAAGAAGAAGAAGAAGAAGAAGAAGAACAAGAACAAGAAGAACAAGAAGAACAAGAAGAAGAACAAGAAGAACAAGAACAAGAACAAGAAGAAGAAGAAGAAGAAGAAGAAGAAGAAGAAGAAGAAGAAGAAGAAGAACAACAACAACAACAACAACAACAACAGGAGGAGGAGGAGGAGGAGAGGAGGTGGAGGAAAAAATGTACCTGCCACAGAGGCACATTGAGGGAGGGGGAGCTAATCTGGGGACATTGGTGGTAGGAAATGTGCACTGTTGAAGTGATGGGTGCTGGAACATTGCATGACTGAAACCCAATCATGAACAGCTTTATAATTGTATAACTCACGATGGTACAATAAAAAAAATTAATTCCTTTCTAGTGTGAAAATGACACAAAAATTGGCAGACAGGACCAGAATGATAGTAGAGAGGGGAGGGCATTTGCCTTGTGCGTGCCTGACCTGGGTTCCATCCCCAGCATCTCATATGACCCCCTGAGCAATGCCAGGAGTAATTTCTGAGGGCAGAGCCAGAAGTAACCCCTGAGCATCATTGGGTATGACTCAAAAAGCCTAAAAAATATTTTTTTTCAGAGGAGAATCAGATAAACTACATAAGAAAGTAACACACAACTCCCTGGAATATATATGTACATTAAAAGGTGGGTACTGGTAGTGTAGTCCCTCTACAAGAACAAAATAACAACCCTGATAGTGTTCCAAACTATTATATATATCAAAAACATTGTTTTTTAAGCACTGGGTTTTCTTGGAGAAGCCTTAATGAAAATGTCTGAAACAAAAATTTTTTTGAAGTCTTCAAGTGACTCAAGGCAGCAACATTAAATATATGAGTAGTTACTATAGCTGAAGCCATCAATTCTCAGTGAAAAACAAATTGCAACATCATGACCTCTAAGAGAACAAACTCTTGACAATGCCAAGGGAACTTGACCTATCCTAGGGGTCATTACTACACAACAATCTGCTCTCACTCCCGCTCTGTCAGGACTGCTTTGCTTGGTTTACTTCAGCCTCTAATGCCCACAACATTGTCACATTGCAATCTTGACTTACCTGAAATTGCAGGAAGAGAAATCAGAAATGAAATTTATCAATGTAACAAAACATAGAAGCAATTAGTACAGTAATTTATTTGAGACAAGGTTTATTTGAGCATAGTGTAAATAACTTTGTGGGGGGGAGAGGGTTGAGTTCATTTTCTGAAATCCAGAAGCAATTAATTGGTACATTAATTTAAATGATGTTATTTAAAAAGACTTTTGCCAAAGAGATAGCTCCAAGGACTGATAGCTCCAAGAGCCTATCATGGACAGACTGCATCCAGTCTCCCACATGGGGTCCTGGACATTGCCAGGAGGAAGGCTGGTTGCCCCAGTACAGCTACAGGGCCCTGAAACACCGAGATATTTAAGAGACTCCATATTTAAAAAGTACCAGTCAATAGATTTTCTGTTCTGTAAGACAAAGTTAAAAATCAAACAATAATTCTGTGTTTCATTAAGATTGGCTCCATGTGGGATACCGATGAGAAATGGGCAATATGAAGTGAGACTTTTTCTATTTGCTTCTGGTAGTCTATACTGATTCATACATGTCTCCCATTTCTCTCCGATCTTGACAAAGATAAAACTGTCTTATTTGCTGTGCTCAGAATGAAGAAAAAAATTATTTGGCAATAAATTCAGTTTGTCTGGTCACCTATGAACATCAGCCCCAGTCTTCTGGTTAGATAAAAGCAATTAGAGTTTCAGTTAGCCCACACCAAAGTTATATTAATACAAAGTTATATTAATCTACTGAAACACTTGCTATTAAGATGGCAATATTCCCCAATTTTACACAACTTCAATGAGGTCATCAAAACTTTAGCTGCCTTTTTTAAGAGACATTGACTATCTGATCCTAAAAAGCATATGGAATTGCAAGAAACTCAGGTCATTCAAAACTGTCTTAAAAAGGAAAACAAAGATGGATGACTCACACTTCCTGATTTCAAAATCCACTATAAAACTATAATAATCCAGACTTTCATACTGCATGTAAATAGTTTTATAGAATAATGGAATAGAAGTGAATGCAGAAAAAGCTGTATTATTTATCAATTGACAAATGTTTTGAGACAAGCCAGCAAAACAAAAAAAAAGGAAAAGGGAAAATAAATCAACCTTTCAACAAAAGATACTAGGAAACTTTTTGTTTTTTATTATTATTATTACTATTAATTATTATTATTATTATTAGGGGTGCTGAGGATAAAATCTGAGCCTCATATTCTTTCTTGCTGAGCTATAACCTGACTGATGCTGGTAAAACTGAATATTACATTGAGGAGACTGAGTTTGGATCTGTATCTCACACACAGCATGTTAAATGGATCAAGCACAAAAAACATAAGAGTTAGGAAGGGAAGGAAAAGAGAGAGGGAAAGGGAAAGAAATAAAGAACCAGCCATGGAGGAGGGCTGGGGGAGGGGAAGGGAACCGGGTAGTTGGTGGTGGGAGATGGGCACTGGTGGAGGGATGGGTGCTGGAGCACTGTACAACCAAAACCCAAATATCACGATCACGATCTTCCCGTTGATCAACTATTTGCTAGAGCGGGCACCAGTAATATCTCCATATCTCCTGTCTCATGCCAGTAGAGCCAGGGGCATCGGCTTGCTACAGGAACATAAAGAGCCTCAAACCATTATATTAGGTCATGGGAATGACCTAATGTAATTGTTACTGGAATTTGGCATATCAAATACAACACGAGAAGCTTGCCAGGCTTGCCGAGCGGAGGCAAACTCTTTTAAATACCTTCAAATAAAGCATTTATTGATGAACCGCAGCGGCCACTTGGGGCCACACGAGCCGGGCTGTGATGGGCTGGTCTGCTGGGTGGAGTTCTGATGAGAGGGAAGTCCAAATGTGGAAAATGGCGGCGCCCGTGGAGTGAGAGGGTGGTGGTCTGGCTTTGTTGTGAGGCTCTGCCGAGGTGGTGGGCCAGAGCTAGAACCCGCCATGCCTCCCGACTGCCTCATGAACGGCTGTGCACAGGAGAGCAAGGAACAGCTCTGCCCCATGTCTGAGAGACCCAAATATGAACTTTGTAATTGTATATCTCATGGTGGTATAATAAAATACTTTAAAAACATAAGAGCTAAAACTATAAACCTCTTAGGAAAAAAATGTTTTAGATCTTCATGACCCAAGATTTATAATTATCTCTTAACTACAAAATATAAAGTCAAAACAATCAAAGTGAAAAAAATAAATTAGATTATTTATCTGTTGTTGGAAAAAGAGAGGGTGCTTGGGGATTAGGGCCGCATCCAGGCATGCTGAAAGGTTCCTCCTGTCTTTGTGCTCAGGGCTGACCCCCTAGTGATACTAGAGGTATAATAAGTGGTTCCAGGGATCCAACAAGGATCTGCTGCCTGCAAGGCAGAGCCTTTGCCTCTTAAACTATCTCTCCAGCCTCTGGATTTGAATTCATTAAAATTAAACTTTTTACTTCAAAGCATAAAATCACATGGGGCTAAAACATAAACTCAAAGGGATGGAGTGCAGGCCTTGCATGCTCAAGGCCCCTAGAACCACAAGACCCTCCTACCATCAGCCTGAGTAGAAGAATCACGTCCTTCTCAGATGAACCCTAGCAGGCCTGTGCAATCTGTCCAAGCAGCTCCAGGCGCATATCCAGGCATGCAAGCTTTGTTAGGGAATTCCTCCCAAAACAAGAACACATGTGCAAATTAAAAGAAAATTCACCAAATGGGAGAGAATATTGCAAACCTTGTATCTGATATCCTAGAATCTATAAACTATTTTTAGCTCCTGAACTCAACCTAAAAGAACAAAGACATATAAAACTAATGTTAAAGATTTTGAATAGAGATTTTCTCCAGAAGATATACAAATAGCCAATAATCACATGAAAAGCTGCTCAACATCACTTGTGACCCAGGAAATGCAAATAAAACCAAACCATAATGGAATACCAATGCACTCACACTAGGACAGCTGCCATCAAAAAAGATAATAACAAAGACCAGAGTGGCAGAATAACAGGGGGTTATTTGCCTTGCAAATGGTTAACCTGGGTTCTATCCATCACACCATAGTCCCCTGAGAACCGCCAGGAGTGATCCCTGAGTGTAAGCCCAGGAGTAAGCCCTAAGGACTGCCAGGTGTGGTCCTAAAACAAACCAAAAAAAGATAATAACAAGTGCTGATGATGATGTGGAAAACCTAGGAACTTTAAAAACTGGTGAGAATATAAAACAATACAGCATTTTAGAAAATACATTGGTGATGAGAAATAGGCACTGGTGGAAGTCACTGTCTGACTGAAACCCAAACATGAACATCTCTGTAAAAAAAAAAAAAAGAAAAGAAAGAAAACAACCTACAGTTCAACAAACAAACATCATGGTTATATGGTCACTCCTGGGACCAGAGAAGCAAGAGAACATAGATTACGGGTTAGCTAAAAGTTTATTCATGAACATTCATAGAAAACTTTCACAATAGTCAAGAAAAGGAAACATCCAAAGGTCCGTAATCAATGCTATATGGATAAACACAAGATGGAATGACATTTGGCTATTGTCTTTAAAGTGCACACTACAATATGGGCAATCCATGAAAAATTATGCTCAGTGAAAAGGGACAGACATGCTGTTTAGTGTGATTCCATATACATGAAATGTCCAGAATGGACAAATCTATGAAGGCAGATTAGTGTTTACAAGGGACTAAAAAGGAGAGAGGAATAGAGAGATTGTTAACAGGAGTTTCTTGTGGGGATAATTAAAATGTTCTGAAATAGACAGTAATACTGGTTATACAACCTTATGAGTCTACTGAAAAAAATTGAGTTGTACGCTTTAAAGAGGTGAAATTTAGGTAAATTGTCCATTATGTAATAAAGTTAAACCAGTAAATAATATTTATGGTTCATGGATTCTAAAACCCACTTTTCTTTTTAAAATGTATTTAATATTGAGATGCAACTTGCAATGGATTTCATGTTGCTGTTGATCTCATCCTGGTAATATTTCTGATATGTATTCAAAAAGCCCCATGAACACTTCCTGGTAGACCCTGAAAGTGTCAGCAACACTGTCTTCATTTTCATAAAAGTAACTGACCTAATACCACCACCTCAGTGCTAAGCACTGTCCTAAACACCTTATGTACCCTAACTCAATTAGCACAACACAAGACAGAACTGTTACCATCCCTCCTTTATAGACAAAGAAACACAAGTTCAGTTACTCCCTGAAGTACAAGATTTACACAGCAGGGAGTTCCATTCAGCCTGGGAGTCACTCCTGGCCTAACCTCTGACTACTGTGACTGCAAGTCAGCCACGGCCTCAGTCTTCAAGGCCCCTAACTCAAAGCCGAGAATGGCTAGTGAACCACCAACTCTTGCAATGGTTTGGTGATTAAAGTGTGTCTGGAAGTTGGCTTTATGAAAACACTTTTAACTAAGGGATTTTATAGTCTCAAATTTCACTTCCTGGTCTCAGCTAGGAGGAAGCAATGTTTCTGCTTGGCTCACAGGTGAGAGGAGCTGTTGACTTCACCAGAATTTCTTCATTTTCCCTGCTGACTGCAAAGCTCAGTTCCCTGGCTGCCAGCATGGAGTGCAGCCCACTGACTCCCAGAAGTCAGCCCAGCGAGCTCAGTCATGATGGGGCCTCATCTTCCACATCCCTCCAATTTTGCTGATCTGATGGAGATTGCAAGGACTCCTGAGGATTCAGAGGTGACTAGCACGCCAGACTCATCAAGACTGTCACTTCCAAGAAACTATAGCAAGAAGAAAAGGATGCTGAACTTCCCTGAACGGATGCTGAACGGATGCTATGGCTCTTGTCACATCTAGCCCAAAGGGGCCGCTCAAGCCCCAGATGAGTCTTCAACGTGCTGAGAAAAATTAACTCTGAGCTTGGTAGCTTCCAACACACTACTGTACAGGTACAGCCAGAGGTCATAAAGGGGTGAAAGTGAGCCCAGAGCCTACCCTGCCTCCCGTGTCTCTTTTCGAGGCTCTGAAAGGGGCAGAGCGGTTAAGGTCTAATCCTGCACGGATAACCCAGGTTCTATCTCAGCACCCCGGGTAGTCTCCTGAGCAGAGAGAGGTCAGATGGTGTTGTCAATCTCTGGACAAGAGCAATCCCACCTTACCTAGGTCTTAGCTACCACTTGCCAGAAGTCAAGTGCAATTCTTTCAGTGAAACATGTAGGACGGAGGGAGCACAGCTCCAAAAAAAACTCACTAGAGAAATGGAGCCCATGGGCAGAGGAGCCACCTAGAAGCACTGTCCTCCCATTCTTCCTTCTTAAACTGTTATTAGAAATAATTTCAAGCAAAAAAGAAAAACTTAAAATCTAAAAAATAATAAGGGGGCCAGAGCGATAGCACAGCTGGTAGGTCGTTTGCCTTGTGCGTGGCTGACCCGGGTTCGATCGCCAGCATCCCATATGGTCCCCTGAGCACCACCAGGAGTAATTCCTGAGTGCAGAACCAGGAGAAGCCCCTGAGTATTGCCAGGTGTGACTCAAAAAGAAAAAAAGCCAAATAAAAATAGTAAGGATTCCCATTTCCCTTTCACCACGGCAAATCAAGTGGTTGACATTTTAGATACCATGTGCTTCACTTGTACATCTTTACGTATATATGTACTTTAAAATAATAAATTGTTATATATGGTAGTTTTCTTCTGCACTTTTGGAGGATAGATTGAATACATAATGGCCTTTTACTCCTAAATACTCCAGTGTGGATTTCCTTAAGTATATACATGATAGTGTTTTCTATTATATAACCATAATAATCATTTATAGTCTATTTCATTAACATAATAACACATCTGTTGTCCAGGGAAGCTTTTACATGCACACACATGCCCACTTACATGCACATACACACATGGGTACACACACGCGTGCACACACACACACACACACACCCCAGAACAGGACCCAATCTAGTCTCAGGTGTTGACTTTATATCTCTTTAGCCTTTTAATCAGGAATGCTTCCGTAATATTTCTCTTCAGTGGTTCTAACAGTTTAAAGCCCGGTGTCCCTAACCCCTGACTTACTAGATGTATGTGCTGCCATAGCTGCAATATTTGTATAAATGTGTCATCTGGGTAAATTGTATCAGCACACAGTACATCTGTCTGCCCTTCACTGGCATATTATTTTGATCAAGGTGTTGTCCAGGTTATACACTTTAATTATTGTGCATTTCCCCCGCACAACTACAGAGCAGTTGGTAGAGGGACCATTTAAGAGTGCACACAAATCCCTCACCTTGTTAAAACGTTCCCCTGAAGTTAGGCCTTTTCAGTTTTTTCCTGAATTTCCATAAGCTAAACAGATGCTACTGGCGCCACCTGTAGGAATTTATAAACACTGCAACAAGAGTATGAAGAATAACTTTTAATTTTTTTTCTTCATTTTGGCTTTTCTTTATATGTATATTTTTGGGGTGAATTTGGTTTACACAAGTATTAAAATTTATATATTTAATGTTATTACTACCACACTATGTAGGAAGGGAAGGTAGTGAAGACTGGTTAAGGCTTGGAAAGGGTCTACTAATGAAATTAAGGAGAAAGCGTACTGCTACAACTGGAAAGTGACCTTTAGGGATTGGGTACACCCTTTCAGTTCCTATCTAGAACTATAGTCTACTTATGCTCTGTAAGATAAACTCTTCACCCCAAAGTTCATGGAAAAGAACTGAGTGCTGAAAGAAGGTAAAAGGATACACATGGTACAGCATCTGGACTGCAAACCATAATGCTCAAAATTGGCAGGGGAGAGGGTGGTGTGGAGGGGGGGAAAAAGCGTTTCCTGAGAGGCAGGCTGGCTGGCAGCATGACCAGAGGGAAACTGGGACATTGGTGGTGGGAAATGTGCACTAGCGAAGGGACAGGTGTTGGAACATTAACTGAAACCCAATCATGAACAACTTTGTAACTGTTGAAGTGATTCAGTAAAAAAAAAAGGTCAGGGGTAGGGGGTGGGACATCCGTATTCTAGGAGCCCTGCCTGAACATCAAGGAGACACACATTTCCACTTGTAGAAAGTGCAAGTATTTGAACTTGTTTTGACGTTTGCCTTTAGAATTGTCTAGGAACAGCTCATTGATTTATAATAATTCAGATATTCTTTAGGGGAGAGAAGGCTGGACCACCCAGCGGTGCCCAGGGCTTACTCCTGGCAGTGCTCAGAGTTCATATACGATACCAGGAATTCAAATCAGCCATGTTCAAGGCAAGTCTCTTACCACTGTATTATTTCGCCAACCCTACTCAGCTCAGGTTTCTTAGCAAACCTCTTGCATCTGTAGAATTGTGGTACGAAACACTATACCTACCAATTGTTTTCAAGAATCATAGAATTTTAACAAAATTGTTAGAAAACTATGAATTCAGCATGATAGTTTATAGACTTGTAATTAGATCTTTAAGATTGATATTCAAAAAAATTTTTGCTTTTTTGGGGGTCACACCTGGCAATGCTCAGGGGTTACTCCTGGCTCTGCACTCAGGAATTACTCCTGGCAGTCCTGGGGGACCATATGGGATGCTGGGGATTGAACCTGGGTCGGCTGCGCAAGGCAAACGCCCTACCCACTGGACCATCGCCTCCCGCCCCTGATATTCAAAATTTTTAACTAATTTTTATAAACCTTTGAACACTCTCAGGCTCTTGCTATTCTCACTTTGCTGCCTTGAAAATAAAGTAAGCAACGGGCCATGTGGGCAGCGGTCCAGCCACTGCACACCTGCCAGGGAAGGGCCTTCAGTGGAACCTAGGTTGAGAGAGGCTATGTGGCAATAAAAGTTGATGAATAAGGACAAACTGTGTGAGCAAGTGTAGAGAAGGCAGCGGCAGGGTTCTGGGAAGGAAGAGCAGGCAGACGAGGCGCAGGTTCATCATAACCATCAGAAGCTATTCTGTCTCAGGAGTGGAGCGATAGCCCAGCGGGTAGAGCATTTGCCTTGCACGTGGCCAGCCCATGCCGGCCTGGGTTCGATCCCCGGTATCCCATATGGTCCCCCAAGCACCGCCAGGAGTAATGCCTGAGTGTAGAGCAAGGAGTAACCCCTGAGCATCACAGAGTGTGACCCAAAAAAGCAAAAAAAAAAAAAGAAGCTATTATCTCTCTTTGAAAGAAGAGCTTCTTGAGGCCAGAGCAATAGCACAGCAGGTAGGGCGTTTGCCTTGCACACCACTACCCAGGTTCTATCCCCAGCATCCTATATGGTCCCTAGCACTGTCAGGAGTAATTCCTGAGTGCAGAACCAGGAAGTAACCCCTGAGCATCACCAGGTGTGACCCAAAAAAATGAAAACAAAAAAAAAAAACCTTCTTTGCTTTCTTTGACATAAGATCTGTTTTTTCTTCTGCCTCCTTGCTGCCAAGATGGGGAGTGTTTGAGGAAGAACCTGTTAAGGACACTGGTGAACGGCTACTGTGTTGGGTGATGTGGACACAACCAAGCCGAAGTGACCATAGAGCGAGGGTCTGACTGGAGTTCAGCATGAGTGCATGACTTCTGACGCTCTAAGGTTCTGCATCTGTTGGTGCATCACTTGCTCCAGTGCTCTAAAGTTCTGCATCTGTCGGGTGCATCACTGCAGGTAAATGAAGCAAGTCTAGCTAATTCAAGGAGAAAGCCTATTAAAGTTGAAGACTATTAAAAGTTGCGTCAGGTAGTTGACAGAATGGATGGCAAAGTCAGAGAATTAAGCTGAGAGCTCACTGGCATGCCAGGGAAACTATCCCTGCCCTCCACAAACTGAGCTGTGAGCCTGGGCCATGGACATTCCCCATTTGGAACCAGCACTGCCACTAGAGAGACCTTTACTTTTCTTTTACTTTATAATACCCCACCTGTGTCCTGCAAGGTCAAGGAGAAAATCAAGATTTCAGAACACTTAGCTTTGGGAGCAAGAAGTAGAGGTGTGTATCCCAAGACCCCTGGGGTGGAGAAATCTCCAAAATGGGAAATAGGGTAAGAGACAATGAAGTTAAAATGAATAAGAAATATTTATTACAATGTCCTTGACTCCCAGGTGCCTAGTGGGCAGAAAGGGGCACTTCCCAAGTGACTTGGAAAGACCAAATACACAGAACATTTTCCTAGGACACTCTTCCCCTAAATCTGACACACTTGCTGCCAAATTTTGAAGGACAATTCTACTCATGCATTAATAATTAGAGAGTCGAATTCTTCCCTAGAGGAAACGTTCCCCAGACAATTCTTCCTTACCTTGTGCTCTTAATGTTGGAGCCTGAAGGAAAGAAGATGACAGAAGTGTGATGATATTAATAAAAAAAATACTCCAGGACACAATTATTGGTAAAGAAAAGTGCTATTTTTAATATGTTCTTGAGTCTGTAGGTCCTTCTAAAATCAGTGACACTTCCCTTAAAAGGTTCCTCCCTCATGTTCCCAACCACTTTGATCCAGTGGCCACTTCTAGAAAAGGTCCAAGAAGAACTCACCCTAGATACCCGTGAAGTGCTGCAACTTGAGAAACAGGCTTATGGCTCACAAAGCAACACCAGTGACTGAAGACTTTTATTTAAGCAGCTGAGTTTGGCCTGTGAGTCCCTTTGTCCCTTCTTGGCCTGGATTCACCCAGCTGTACCCTCCTCCCAGAGTACCCTTCTTCATGTGCCTTAGAGATTTACCATTTTTATCACTGAGTCATCAGAGTCTTCAATACTAGCCACTCACCCACCCCCACCAGCAACTTTATAGATGGGAAAACTGTACCCAAAGTCACACAGCTCATTAATTGGCAGAGCCAAAAATTTGTGTGTTCCACATCACAAATCATATATTTGCATCTTTCTACTATACCTCCTATCTCCAAGAGAAATACCCATCTCTGCCTCTGACGCTAGTAACAACTGGAGCAATCAGTGGTAATGACAGGACCATAGGAAGGAACAAGCTGTCAGGGACCAGGCTGACTGAAGCAAGCGATGAATCACAACTTCTTAGTTTCCCTCTGTCAGAATGAGCACAGTGGCAGACACCTACTCATGTGCCCAAGATGGCTAGCAGCATTGAATTAAGCATGTTTCACACAATTCCAACTCCTCACCAACCAGGCAGGCTCCAAAAAGCTATGACAATCATGGAGACTAGCTGCCCACAAACCTAGTAATCAGGTGTGTCAAACCTCTTCTTGGTTTATTCAATTTGATTCAGATGGGACCGCTTATCCAAAAATTGCTAAAATCTGTCTCTGTGCTACACTGGAAACACAGAGGAGAGGACTCCCAAAGGCTCCCAGCATTGTTCAGAAATATACTTGGCATGAGGAGAACTGAGTACTGAAGAGTAGAAACAAACACAGAGGGCCACGAGCAGGGGTATTTATGCTTTCCTCTGCCAACCAGGAGGACAGAGAACACAGAAAGTAGTGGGGGCTACATCTCCCCACTGAGGATGCATTAAGGAAGGCTGAGAAGGAGGGAAACCCACAGACTGGTGTCTCACAAACCCATAGACTGAAGAGTGTTTCAAAGAGAAAGTGGAACAGTAAAAAATGCTATAGCAAGTTCAAAGATATTTGAACTTCGAAGGTTTTTTTTTTAATTTGGCAACTGAATAGTTACTAGGGGCTATTTTTTTCTTTTTCTGGTGACTTTTTAAACAACAGAAGGTTGAATAGTGCCTAAAATGAATGGAGACATTTTCTAAAGGAAATAGGAGCAACAAATGATAAAAATTGGGGGATTAACTTTGAGGATATCACCTTTGCTTATGTGCAGACTATTTGTTCGAAGGTAACCCGTGGAGAGAGGGGTTGAAAACTTGAGAAAATGGGAGCAGTGGTATAAGTGATAAAGGAAAGTCTTGGAGAATTCAGAGATCAATAAACAGGAGCTGTAGAGAGGAGTAAATGATGGGAGAGAGCAGAGGAAGAGGAACAAAAGTGCAAAGAAGTGGCTGTTATAGGGTCGCTCTTCTGTGAACCAGGCAGTGAGTCAGGAGCAAACGGGATGGGCACAGACAGAAAGCAGGGTGAAACCAATGATATTCCGATCAATACTGAGAGCCCCAGCAAGGAGGGGCAGAAGATAGGTTGGCTAGGGAGAAGATAATTCCAACAATAGTTGGAGATTTCAATAAAAATTGGGGACAAGGGGTTAAAATCGCCAGTGGTTATGAACCTGTGCACAGGCTGGGGAGAGTTCAGCCCAGGAGGAGTTTTACAAGTGAGAAAAGAAAGAACTGAGGTCATGAAATGGGCAGGAGGTACAGGGCAACATCAAGAAACAGCAGAGGAGGGGAAGAGAGGAAGGACAGGGTGGAGATCCCAAAGGTGTTGAGTCTCAGTCCAGGCTTCCCAGGCACAGCCATGGAGGAACATGTGGCACAAGGTGAACACCTGTGGCCAGAAATGGTTCCAGGAGTCAGTAGCCCAGGACTGATGGGAGGACCCAGTGGGGACAGAGCCTGCAGAGGGTCTGACAGCGCCACTCAGCAGAGACAGGCAGGTGCATGGTGGAAATTGCTGGAATTTAGGCAGGGCCTACTTGCCTACCCACATGTGTTCTGAAAGAGCGCTCTGTTCCTCCTGAACAGGAACTTCTGTGCTAAAGTTCCCTTTGCTTCAACGGAAGCCATGGCGCAGTGTCTCCACACACCTGAGAAGCCCAGTTTCCTCCGTAGTACAGCATTCTCTACCATGCTTGGAATGTGTTCCATGATGCTGCCCAAGGCTGGAAGCTGGACTCACTCCAAGTGGGACCAATACAAGAATAAACTCAAAGAAGGGTCAGTTCAAAACATTAGCCCCTCAAGTCCATCACACAGCTAGTAGGCATCTTAAAGAATATATCTAAAGAAGTCATATTCTGTTTTCTGCATGCAAAGCCAAAACAAAATCAAGGCCTAGAATATTGGTATTAAGTACCCGGGAAATCCAGGGAGAAGGTGGTGAGATAGAACAGCCTTTGAAGGGACAGAGAGGTGATCAGGGGCCTGGTTGGGAGGCAAGGGTCCTACCTGTAGGTTTCCCTGCGCAGGTGCCTAAAGGAAGCCCTCAGCATGCAGGGACTCAAGGGGGGATGGGAGCAGGCGCCGCTACAGTTCCCCCACCCAGAGGCCTCCCTGGGACCCAGCGGGGATAGAATTTCCCTCAGGGGTAGAAGGAAACCCAAGACTTCAGCCAGTTATTTCTGCTGCTTGTTTGTGGCTAACGGCTGCTCCTGGAGAGGTTCCCAGTCGGGTCTGAGGCTGTGCCCCCTACCCTGGCTGGCCACACAAAGCACCTCGAAGCTCACTCTGAGGGGTGTGTGTGTGTGTGTGTGTGTGTGTGTGTGTGTGTGTGTGTGTGTGTGTGTGTGTGTGTGTAGGAGGGGGTATAAGAGAAAGAGAACCAAGAGTTGTAATTAGTGAAATAATTACGGAGGGAGCTTTGCCAAGTAAGTGAAGGAAAGAAAAGCATTTAAAACTGGAAAAGATTTGGGCAGACCACAAGCCATAGTCCCCTGAGCCCCAGAAAGAAGAGCACTGACTCCAAAGATTGCCTGAGCCCAGGACTTGGTGACCCCAACTAGAGGACAAAGTTGTCTGCCAGCCTGTTTGCAAGGGGAACTTGGCAGGTGCTTGTGAAATAGTGACAAATGATGGCACAGTGTGCTCTGAGTCAGGTAAGGAAGGAAAGGAGCAGGGCCCTGGGCTTAAGGAGAGAAGTGTTTGAGGCCGGAGCAACAGCATAGAAGGTAGCACGTTTGCCTTATGCGCGGCCGACCGGGTTGGATCTCCGACATCCCAAATGGTCCCCTGAGCACTGCCAGGAGTAATTCCTGAGTGCAGAGACAGGAGTAACCCCTGAACATTGCCAGGTGTGACCCAAAAAAAGAAAACAAAAGAACAAGGAGAGGAATGTTCTCACCACCCTCCTATTCACGAAGGTTGCAGAAGCAGGAACGTCCCTAAACTGCATCTCTGAGCCCAAATGAAGCCGGGACCTCAGATTCTTAAAATTAGACAAGCCACAGCAGGACCAAGCAGATACGTGCCCTGGAGCCACAAGGCTGAAAGCCAGAGCCAAAGCTCCCCAAGCCATCAACAGGGTCCTTCTGAGCCACGCCTGTGCTGGTGAGGGGTCTGACCTCCCAGCATCTGAGCTAGCTCCTACCAGAGTCACAAAGATCCAACTGAGATGCAGCCTGCAGCTTCCACTCCCATGGCTTCTGGAACACTCCTCTGCATTCTAGAAGTCACATCCTGAAGGCGCTTCAGGGTCACCAAAGGACACCGCTTCTTTGCCTCCCAATGCCCCCTTTGTCCACCCTTGCAGAACTTTACCCATGGATATGTGGGTCTGACTCCAGCTAGTCCCCCTCTGCTTTCTCCATCTCAGCATAAAGAAAGAGACTCCTCCGTGGAGTCTCTGCTCTGAGTCAGACAGCCGGTGGTGGGGGGGCGAATGAGGGGTGTTGTCCTCTGGTCTTTGGCTCTGCTCACTTGGAGAGGATGAGAAGGAGCTTCTGGGCGAGCCCCGCCCCACCCCAGGGATGCTGACCCTGAAGCAGGTGGCAGCTGCTGCCCCAAGTCAGGAGCTGGAGCTAACGATGGCTACTGACAGTCACTTCTAGGAGTGTGGCTCGAAACAAAAGAAGACCAAGAATAAGTAGTAAGTGGCACAGAGGGCGGGCACTGAAGCACATATCTTCTCAAGCAGGCAAAGGCAACCTCAGCCCATGCTGGACCCAGCCTGGCCACAGCATCCAAGCACTCTCCCAGTGGCAAAGTGGGAAAGGCAAATACCCTGAAAACCATTATAGCCTGTAGGCACCAACTGAGACCCACGGCCTCTAGAAGCCTCCATCATTCCCTGCCCAGGGCAGGAGACTCTGCCCCTGGCAGGCCAAACAAAGGCAAACAGTGACAGTCTTTGGCTGCGCTGGGTCAGGGATAGCCGGCCTGCTCTGTGTCAGAGCCTCTCCCTTCTTCCCCCTCTTCTGGGTCCAGGAGGAATCTGCTATATACATTCCCCCTGTGCCCTGCACACTGAAAGGTGAGAAAAGTCTGCTGTCCTCAGCAGAGAGAATTCACCAAGGCAACGGCTCCTCCCAAGAGCGGCCAGCCTGGGGCTTGTCCTGTGAACCCTGCGTACGTGACCCTGCTGGGAGTGGGAGCACCTCTCTCTCGGCAGTTTATTTCTGAAATCTCTGTCGTGGATGCATGAAGGATCCCAAATAAATGCTGTAAGATGTGAACGGCAAAGAAGATCACAACACAGCTCGACAAGACTTGTCTCACATCCACAATCTCAAGAGAATGAGCTGAAAGGTGGGGAGAAGCGGGCAACAGCGCGGGTTCCGTGGCAGGGCAGCTCAGCGTCCTTCCAGCTCTCACACCTGGGAGACACTGTTGGTCGGGCGGAAGGACATTCGTTTTGCTTTTTCATTCTCCTGCCAGAAAAACAAGAGAGCAGGGTTGGAGCGACTGCCTGGAGAACTGGCTACCATGAAAAGGCTAAGGCCCAGTGTCAGAGTAAGTCTCTACCCTGGGGCAGAGGCAGTACAATGGGACAGGGCACCTGTCCAACTGGGTCCCCAGCACCCACATGGTTCCCTTAGCCCTGCCAGGAGGGATGCCTAAGCTCAGAACTAGGACTAAGAGCTGAGTGGCCCCAAACCCCCCCAAAAAAAAAAATCAAAGGGCTCTACCCACAGGTGCAACAGCTAAACTCACTGAAGTCATGGCACAGTAGATGCAAACATCATAACCGAAGGAGGAAACTGCTAAGGCCTGGGACCTGGAAGCAGGCGGCTCAGGGCTGGGCCAGGTGGCTCTGAATGAACTTCCCTGTATGCAGTAGTCTGTCTGTGCAGCCACAGGGGGCAGGTCACAGGGCAGGAGACTCCCTCTCCTTTCTCTTCTATCCCACCTACACTGATCTCTTCCTTTCTCCCAAACCCAAGCCAAGGTGAGCACCTGAAAGTTGGCACTTTTCTTCCTGGGGTGATCTTGGTGCAGAATAAGTAACCCGTCCAGAACTAGGATCGGGGAGATCTACCCCTTGCTCTGGACCTGCTGGTCCCAGCCAGTCCACTCACTGCTCAGGTAAATGAGTTCATGTGCCCACTGCTGCCCCCGGCAGGAGGTAGGAACTCACGCTAGCCTTGCCACTCTCCCAGGACACTCTGTACCCTTGTCCAGCTGCCTCGCGTCCACCCATTCACACGCCAACAGCTCTTTACCATATGCCGCCGCCGCCTCTTGGGCTGGATGCCCTCCTGCATGTATGGGGGCCACGGGAAGCCCTGGGGGGTGGAGCACGCACTCTCACTGGACACCTCTTCCGAGTCCGAGTCCTCCTGCCGGGCCTGGAGCAAACTGCTTCTCGGGTAGATGTCCCTCAGCCAGCCCTCAAAGAACACTTCCAGGCAGCGGCCAGCCTCAGCTACCTCCGAATCAGGCTGCGTGTGAGAGAGGAGAAGAGCTGATGAGTGGCCACTCCCTCAGACCCTCCCAGAGCTCTACAGAGAAAGCAAAACCTGAGGACCTGGGGCAAGACAATGGGGCATTTTCTCAGATTTGGGGTAACCAGCTTGATGATCGCTCTAGATACTGTATGACTTCCCGGGGATGGCCCAGCACTAGGTTAAACACTCACTATGGGAGGCCCCAGAAGGCTTGCTCCCATTCACCATGGCAACGCCCTTCCAGCCATGGAGGTGTTGAGGTCACTGGGAATCAGGGGATAAGACATACATAGTTGAACTTAGCGCAGTTCCAGAACATGAGGCGCCCGTCGGACACCACCTCCTCTGGGGGTGGTGTAGTGAGCTGGATCTTTCTTCTGCAGCTTCCTCCGAATGATTGACAGGTCCATGGGCCTCTTAATAATCTGGTAATAATGCCGGGCCTTGGGGGGGGGGGGGGCCGAGGAGGAGTAGGAAAAGTAGGAAGAGGAGAGCACAGAGGGATGGAGAGGAAGAAGCAGAGAACCAGATAGAGAAGTGAAAGCAGGAAGAGAACAGCAACAAAAAGTAAAGCGGGTGGGAAGAGAAAGAAGAAATGTTTCCCCTGTCAGGGCAGTCCCTGACAGGGCAGCTGCTGCAGGCATGGGTAGGGCGCTACAGCGGCCAAGGCCCCCAGCTCCCAGGTCTTCCACAGATAAGCACCTCCAGTGATCCTGTCTTGAGCCCCTCATGTGCCTGACCCCCTCTGGGCCTCTGGCCTCTAACATCTCTCTAGGCAGGGGCAAGAGAGGGTGAAGGAGGGGGCGGGAAAGGGCACAGAGAGGGAGGCCCAGGGGAGGGGTTGCGGTGGGGTTGCAGCTTACCAGTGGGCTGACCGGCTCGTGGAAGGGCAGGCTGAGGCTGTTGCAGCACAGCGACAGGACCAACTTCTCACACTTCTGAAGACACAATGGGCAGTAGCGCTCAGTGAGGGGGACTCAGAGGGGAAGGGGGTAGCAAGAAAAGCTGGGCAGCCCCTGAAGCACACCAAGTGTGCTGGGCCAGGCGCAGACCAAGAGGCAGCCCTCTCGCCTGGGAAGCCTCCGCCCCGGACACAGGCAGGCATCCGGGGCCTTCTGTACCTTCTGATCAGACAGGCTGAGGCCGGGAGGGACTCGTGCCCCCTGGGTGGTTGTAGCGCCGTGTCTCACAGTCGTACTCCATGTCAGGCTCCTGTCAGGCTGCGGCATAGGGTACACACCCAATCTCCCCTGCAGAGGCAGATGGGGGCCAAGTCAGGCCTCGGGCCCTGCCAGAGCCCCTGCCCTGCCACCTGGGCACAGGGTTAGGAACAGGGGCCTGCAGTCAGGGCTCCTTGCTCTGGTCTGTAAGGGAGGGCTCCTCGCCATAAACATAAAGAAATCCAGTCACTAGAGATTTAGCAAATTCAGAAAAAAACAAAACACCAGGAGTTAGGAAGGACCTAGGCTAGGAGGACAGAAGGGGAAACTGCAGGAGGGAGCCAGGCACAGGGAGGAGGGGAAACCATCAGAACCTCCCACGTGGTGGTGACAGGCCCCTAAGTCCCCTGCCAGCGGGGAGTGGGCAGCTCCCCCTCCAGCCAGGGGAGGGTGCTGTGCTCCCTGAGTAGGGTGCACCTGAGTAGGGTGTCCTACTCACCGGGGAAGCTGAGCAGCGCCGGCAGGTGGCAGGAGAGATGGTACACCTTGGGGCAGCGATCACAGCACAACAGCTCTCCCCGTTGAGGCACACAGCACAGAAGTCCTCATTCTCTATTGGTACCGGGGGGCCCTTCTTGGCTACCGGGGTGCGAGGTAGCAGCTCTCGGTTCTTCAGAGGCTGCCCTCCACCTCTGGGGGCCTCTGCAGAGAGGTGACGGTGACTTTTCTGCCCCCCAGGCTCGGGGTCTGGATAGCATCTGAGCTGTGGTCCTGGCTGACCTTGGAGAGAAGAGAGCCTGAGTCAGAGATAGTGCCACAAGCCACTAGAGCAGAGGGAGGGGACCCGGATAAGCCCGAGGGACCCCCCTTATCCCAGGCCCCTAGTCTGCAAGGCCCCTTGAGTGCTGGGCCAGCTCATGCCCCAGGGGCCTCTCAGAAGCTTCTAGCCGCAGCAGGTGGCCCACATCTGGGGTGGGCTTTTGCCCCAGTGCAGAGGAGCAGAAGGAGGCTGCAGTACTTGCAGCAGCAGCAGAGAGACAGCGAGCTGAGGCTGGGCCCAGATCCCGGCCACACAGCAGGCGAGGCAGTACCTTGATGGACATGCTGGAGGACTTAGAACCACATTCGATGATGAGCAGGAAGCTCCGTCCTGATCATTCTTCTGGGGGCTTCAGCTTGAACACAGGCATCTCTCCCGAGGAAGTGGCGCAAATCTTGAGTCGCTCCAGTCGCACATAGGGAATCTTGGGCTCGCTGGTGAAAGAACTGTGGCAAAAGAGATGCTTCTGAGTCTGTGGTAGCATCACCTCAGGCCCCTGTCCTGCAAGTTAGACTCACCTATGATCCCCACAACTGAACTGATGCTCAAGATTTCTACAGGCCAACCCTCTACAAACCCCAGTATCCAGCTCTACAGCCCAACTCTGCCTGGCCTAGCAGCTCACGGGAATGAGTTTCTGAAACTTAAGTTACAACCTCATTTGGGCTGCATAACTGAGTGCAGAGGGGCAGGGGGTAAGGGAAAGTGTAAAAAAAACTTGGCAAATGGTACAGCCAAAAATCAATTCAAAACCAAGGGTGTAGGGCTTGAATCCAGGTGTTTTTTTTTAATTTTTTTATTTTTACAATTACAAAGATATACAATTAAAAAGTTCATATTTGGGTTTTTTGGTCATACAGTGTTCCAGCACCCATCCCGCCACCGGTGCCCATCTCCCACCACCAACATCCCGGTTCCCTCCCCCTCCCCAGCCCTGCTCCATGGCAGGTTCTTTATTTCTTTCCGTTTCTCTCTCTTTCTCTTTTCCCTTCCCCCCCAGACTATGGATTACAGAACATGCATTAAAGGGTTGTCATGTGTATCTTTTTGCCTCTATTTAATGCTCAGTTCTAGGTTGGCATTAGTACCCTGACAATTGTTAGCACACTGTTCCATTTTCTGTCTTACCTAGCCTCTGACTCCCACGCGTTTGTGATAATTTCCACCTTTGACAAAACCTCCTGATATATGTTTCACTTGACCTTGGATATTGGTATCTTAATATGTACATATATATTTATGTTATGCAGATAAATGCAGTCGTTCTGTGTCTGTCTCTCTCCTTCTGGCTAATTTCACTCAACATAATCTTCTCCAGGTCCATCCATTTATAGGCAAATTTTATAACTTCATTTTTCCTAATAGCTGCATAGTATTCCATTGTGTAGATGTACCAAAGCTTCTTTATCCAGTCATCGATTTTCGGGCACTCTGGTTGCTTCCAGATTCTGGCTATTGTGAATAATGCTGCTATGAACATAAAAGTAGGGATGGTGTTTCCGCTGCGTATTTTTGGTTTCCCAGAGTAGATTCCCAGGAGTGGTATGGCTGGGTCAAATGGGAGTTCAATTTCTAGTCTTTGGAGGAATGTCCATATTGTTTTCCAGAAAGGCTGTACCAGCCGGCATTCCCACCAACAATGGATGAGTGTCCCCTTTCCCCCCACATCCACGCCAGCACTTGTTGTTCTTGCTCTTTTGAATATGTGCCAGTCTCTGTGGTGTAAAGTGGTATCTCAATGTTGTTTTGATTTGCATCTCTCTGATGATTAGTGATGATGAGCATTTTTTCATATGTTTTTTTGCCATTTGAATTTCTTCCTTGCTGAAGTTTCTGTTCATTTCTTCTCCCCATTTTTGGATGGGGTTGTTTGTTTTCTTCTTGCCAAAGTTCTACCAGTGCCTGATCACTGTTATCACTGTATCACTGTCTTCCCGTTCATCATCGATTTGCTCGAGCGGGCACCAGTAACATCTCCATATGTCCTGTCTCATGCTAGTAGAGCCCAAGGACACCTGCTTGCTCCAAGAACATAAAGAGCCTCAAAACATTCCATCAGGTCATGGGAATGAGGTCTATAATTGTTACTGGTATTTGGCATATCAAATATGACACGGGTAGCTTGCCAGGCTCTGCCGTGCAGGTAGCATACTCTTGTAGTCATCTCTAAATCCAGCATTTATTGATGAACCACGCGGCCGCATAGCGACCACGCGAGCCGGGCTGTGATAGGCTGGTCTGCTGGTTGGAGTTCTGATGAGAGGGAAGTCAGGATGTGGAAAATGGAGGCACTCATGAGAGGGAGTCATCTGGCTTGTTGCGAGGCTCTGCTGGGGTGGCGGGCCAGGGCTAGAACCCGCCATCCCTCCTGGGAGCCTCGTGAGTGGCTGGGCACAGGGAGAGTCAGCAGCAGCTCTGTCCCATGTCTGCGAGTCTTATTAACTTATTATTGGAATATTGCATGCCTTAAACTCTATGAACAATCTTGTAAATTGTGGTACCTTCATTTTAAAAATGTAAAATAATTTTAATCTTAAACCATGTTAATAAAAAATAAAAACCTTACTCAGGGAGAGAGAGAGAGAGAGAGAGAGAGAGGATGGAGGGTGGATGGTCCCAGCAGAGCTCAGGCCTACGCCTCCTTCCACACCAGCCCAGACTCCAACCACACTCACCCAACTGCAGGTCATGAGCTGAAGAGGACAGTTCAAGTCTCTGCTTCCAGTTAAGTCACCCAGGACACCCACTCCTGTGCCAAGCACCCAGGGAATGAAGGTGGGATGGGAGGTGCAGACTAGGAATCTGTTACCTGACACTCTGGTTTTCCTTGGTATTCAGTTCTAGGGCTCCTTGGTCAATGCTGTCATACTCTAAGGCAAAAGATAAATAACTATGACATAGACATAGAGCCACACACCTTCACACCCACACCTGTAGTCATTTGTTCCTCCTGCGTTTAGTCACACACCATGTCCCCCACAATTGCTACCTACATTGTAATGTCCATGATGTGCCCACAGAAGAGACAGCATGATCATTGCAAACTAAACACATGCCACATCCTGATCTAAAACGTTCCTACACATTCACTCAGCAGCTGCTTCCCAACTAGCCTTCACCTTCCCCAAATTAGAGGAAGGAATCCTGGCTGCACCCTAGTGAGAACTGGTGTAGACAGAGAGAAGAGGAGTCCAGACAGAAGTCCAGCTCCAATGGAGCCAATGTCCCGTACCATAGACACAATAGAGATCCCTGCTACTGCCAATTGCAAGGGAGAATCCCCACACCAAGAGAAAGTCACCAATGGTTTCACTGCAATTAGGTGCCCCAGTAGTCTCGGAAGCGTGATGGTTAGCCCCACTTACAGAGAAACCATGCAGGATGGTTAGGGACACTGCTGGAAGCATACAGAATAAAGACTTGGTTTTCTAGTCAGGAATGCTCTTTCCCCTAAGATATTTTGCCAAGGCTCAGCTTCCTTGAGTGAGTTCTTCCTGTTTCACCCTACCCATAACCCACACACACATCTGTTCATGGGAATGTGAAAGGGAGGCAAGGTCCTGGTCGTGCCTGGCTCAGTCACACGCCCAGTGAGGCAAGCACAACTGGTATCAGTATATCAGCTCTGGAGAGGAGAGGAAAAGGAACTGAGGGCCAAGTGCTGCCGCCTAAGACTCAGGGCCTGCGTGTGACCTCCATCTCAGCAGAAGTGCTGAGCCCGTCTGCTCAAAGACAGCATGAAAGGCAGCCACTGACTCTGGTCTTACCTTTTGGGTTCTGGAACTGTTGCAAAGCCATGGATGTGCTGACCACTGGAACCAGTGGAGACTTTTCACAGAGAGATTAATTGGCTCCTCTGGCTCTGAGGGAATAACCAAGTCTTTGGAGGCATCCATACCAGGGGCCCCGGGGCCTTGTCCCAGAGAGTCAGTGAAGCGGGTGGAATCCTCGCTTTCAATCTTTTAAAAGGCCAACAAGAATCAAATCAGACATGTTGCCACTGGAGGTCACAGAGCTATTAAACTAAGGACAGGACAGGTATCAGTGATGAAGAGAAGGTGAATGGGATTCCTCAGGACTTACCTTACAAAGTGCCGTTCCCAGGGTGGTGTTGGCCCCATCCAGAGGGCCCAGGTTGCCAGGACCTCGGCCAGAGCTCGAGCTGCAGTTGGATCCAGTTTCTGACTGTGTGTCAGAAGCTGATGGCAAGCCTTGATGAGGACAAGTTGTCAGACTGGTCAGAGACTCAGCAGGAGCAGAAATCAGGTTGGGCCCCAGCCTGGCAGCGATCATTTGCCAGGCTTGGGATGGCCAGGGAGGACTCCGTCATGGGGCTGGGCATGGGCTGAGGGGCGCCACGCACAAGGCTGGGCATGGGCTGTAGGTGGTTGGTTGTCAGGCTGGACAGGTTCTGGCTTTGACTGCTCGCCAGGCTGGACACAGCTGGTGGGGGGACACTCAGCAGGCTTGGTACTGCCTGGGGGGAGCAGCTGTCAGGGTGCTCATGCTCTGGGTCCGTGGCTCTAAGGTCCTCGACAGCCTGTTGGATGACAGCTCCATCTCCAGCGTGTTGGAAAAGCCCATGATGCTCACCGAGGTGGAGTGCTGTGGTGCAAAGGCAAAAGCCGGGCAGGCCATTAGCTAGAACCAAGGGGAGGCAGAGGAGAGGGAGAGAACTGGCCTATTAGGAGAAATTCCATGCCCCATTTCATTCTGGACTAGGAATTTCAAACACCTGACAGCCCAGGAAATCCTGTTCCCATGCCCCCACATCAAGAGAGCAGGCAAGGGTTGAAGGCAAATGTGATCAAGGAACAGAGAGAGAATCGCGAAAGGGAGTTGACTTCTTCACCAGTTACTCCTTGTGCCAAATGTGAGTGAAATTGTGCAGCAGTTCTCCTAGTTCATAGGGGTACTGACAAAATCAATCGTAACTTTTCCTATTTACACATGCCCTATTCTTAGTTTATCATACGCTAAATATTGGGGCTGAAGGCAGTGGGTGGTAGAGGCCATGATTTCAGTCCCGAGCACTGTGTAGACATACACCACTTCTGGGGTCACCCCAAGCACTAGTGATCCTGAGCACTGAACTGTACCCACAGAATGAGGCTAAGATCCACTGGCAGTAGCTGTGCCAATAAAATATGGGGGAAGATCAGCAGGTTCAAGCTCTGACCTGCCTCAGGTCTTCTTTGAGTCAATATTAAGGCTCAGGGAGACCAGATTGGCCCTGGAGAATCCCAAAAGCTTCCCACAGGCCTGTGAAGATCAATGCCCGCCCCACCAGCATTAGTGGAAGGCTTTAATCAAGAGCTTTGAAGGTCTTTTTTCTATTCCTACTGCACAGTCAACGACACTCCTGAACCAAAAGCAGAAAGCACTGAGAGTAACCAAACCTTACGTGTTCCCATCTGGACAGTCACTGAAGGAGGCAACAATGACCCAACCACAAAAATCTTTTTCTGGGACTGGGAGACATTTCAGCAGTTAAAACCCATTACATAGGTGTGAGCATGAGTTGAATTCCTGTTGCCATCTGCAGGTGGAGAGCATGACCCCAGCAGCTCTACTCTGGAGAGCATGACCCCAGAAGATCTGCATGTGGAGAGCATGATCCCAGAAGATCTGCATGTGGAAAGCATGGCCCTAATAGCTCTGCATGTGGAGAGCATGACCCCAGAAGATCTGCATGTGGAGAGCATGACCCCAGAAGATCTGCATGTGGAGAGCATGACCCTAACAACTCTGCATGTGGAGAACATGACCCTAACAGCTCTGCATGTGGAGAGCATGACCCTAACAGCTCTGCATGTGGACAGCATGACCCTAGCAGCTCTGCATGTGGAGAGCATGACCCTAGCAGCTGTGCATGTGGAGAGCATGACCCTAGCAGCTCTGCATGTGGAGAGCATGGCCTCTAGCAGCTCTACATGTGGACAGCATGACCCTAGCAGCTCTGCATGTGGGAGCATGACCCTAGCAGCTCTGCATGTGGAGAGCATGACCCTAGCAGCTCTACATGTGGAGAGCATGACCCTAGCAGCTCTGCTGCCTGAGACCCCCCCAGCACTGCAAGTGATTTCCAGCTGCAATGTAGCCTAGCACGTGTGAGCACCACCATGGAAGGAATGCAACACCCGGGAGCACTATAGTCAAGTGTGGGAGCACCAGAACCTGATGTGGGAATACAACCATCCCGTGATCATCATCAGGACATCCAAAAAAGGATAGGGAAGAGGGAAAGGATCCCTTTCTCACACCTAACTTCTTGATGACCTAAGGAAAAGGGAATGAAATGTGGCTGAGAAGCTGAAGACAACTACTTCTTCCCTGAATCCATCCACTTTTCAGAAACAGACATAAAGGAAGGGGAGAGTATGGAGAAAATACCAGTACTACCTGTACTTTTTAGGAATTTATGTCTTAAAAAACTTTTAGGAATTTATGTCTTAAAAAAATTAAAAGAATGCAACAGTATGTCACCTTTAAGGGTCAAAGGTGAGAAAGAAGTTAACACCTTAGGGGCCGGAGCAATAGTCCAGCAGGTAGGGCATTTGCCTTGCATGCAGCCAACCTGGGTTCGATCGCCCGGCATCCCATATGGTCCCCAAGCACTGCCAGGAGTAATTCCTGAGTGCAGAGCCAGGAGTAACCCCTGAGCATCGCCTCAAGCGACGCTCATCAGACTCAAGCGGCAAAAAAAAGAAGTAAACATCTTAGTCTATACCATCTTTTGTTTGTTTTGGGGTCACACCTGGTGATGCTCAGGGGTTACTCCTGGCTCTGCACTCAGGAATTACTCCTGGTAGTGCTGGGGGTCTATATGGGATGCCAGGGGTAGAACCCGATTGGCTGCATCAAACGGTACAATGTGCACCACTGTGAAGGAAATGCTTCACAAATCTCCCACGGCCTCATGGCCTTGGCAGCCATCGTTCACACAACAACCTTTTTCCTCTTGCATGGAGCTCCGGCCAACAGACCCTTCTCAGGCCAGATTCTCCCATCAGAGCTTGCTGACTCCTGCCCTTTCCTTACAAGCTCCTGCCCTTTCCTTGCTGGTGATTTTTTTTCCTTAGACCCTCATGTCTTCTGTTATACCATCTTAATTCCTTGTACTTTATTGTCATAGCACAATCTCTGTGAGTATTTGATTAATGTTTGCCTCCTCTACAAAGCTACAAATCCCTTTTGGACATGGATTTTGTCTATTTTGCTTCCTTCCTTCATCCCTAAATCCAGGCCTACAGCCTGACTGAATGAACTGATAAGCTTAAAAAAATCAAAACATTGTGGGGGCCAGAGATACAGTACAGGAGGTCGGGCCTTGCATGTGCCAGCAAGTGTTCAACTCCCAACACCACATATGATCCCTCAATCACCACCTGGAACGATCCCTGAGCATAGTAGAGTGAAACAACTTAAGCACTGGGAAACTATTCTACAGATGTTGAGCCCAATGCACAGCTGCTTAGTTCTCCTTACAAGTGAGTCTGAGTCATTCTAAAACAATTATCATCTTTTTATATTGCTAAAATGTATTGAGAATTTAAAAACACTTTCTCTTGATCACTTGACATCCCATTATTCATCGATTTGCTTGAGTGGGTGCCAATAACATTTCCATTTGACCCTATCACGTGCCAGTGAAGCCCAATAGCATCTGCTTGCTTTAGGAATACGAAGACACTTTATGTGTTTTATATACACTTCCACACTTAATCCTCTCAACAGATACTAAAGAGCTGTGAAGGCTGGAAAAAATAATTTATGTAAAAAACCTTTACAACGTGTGTTGCTGCTAGAGATGCTGTTATTTATGTTGTATCTCTAATTTTCACTAGAGAAAAATAAGATTCAAAATGGCACTGAGGGCTGGAGCGATAGTCCAGCAGGTAGGGCGTTTGTCTTGCATGCAGCCGAACCGGGTTCAATCCCCGGCATCCCATATGGTCCCTAACACAGTGTCAGGAGTAATTCCTGAGCGCAGAGCCAGGAGGAACCCCTGAGCATCGCTGGGTGTGACCCAAAAAGCAAAAAAAAAAAAAAAAAGCACTGAAAGAATTTTTATGTTGTTGAAAACCGAACTTTCTCAAGTTGCATTTCTCTTTATTAGCAAGTTGCATTTCTCTTTATTAGAGCTCACATTTGAAAATACAAATCGATTTTGTGTACTGGCCTTGTACCTTGAGACATTGTTAAAGTCACTGTAAGGTTGTCTCTGCATATAGATCATGCCTCTATGACCATTAAGTTTTGTTTAAACTTTTCCTTCCATATGTGTTTCTCACTGACCCACCAAGGAGGATGGTTGCATGGAAGTACAGTCCCCACCCTAGCTCATTCCTGATGTTGGGGGAGAATTCCTTCAACAGTTCATCACTAAGTGTGATACTTGACATAGGACAGCGTAGAGCTGAATTCTGGCAAAGCCCCAGATTCTCAATTCTTCCTGTCTGCTGACTTCCCTCAACTCACCTTGCTCTGCTCTAGTCCACTCAATGCTTTCCTGTCTGCTGACTTCCCTCAGCTCACCAGGCTCTGCTCTAGATCACTCAATGCTTCCTGTCTGCTCACTCCCTCAACTCACCTTGCTCTGCTCTAGTTTGTGTCCTTCCTCAACCTGCTCTTTCTCTGTTGATTATTTGGGGGGCACACTTTGAGGGAATTTGGGGCTACGCCTGATTTCGTGCTCAATGATTGTTCCTGGTAGTGCTCAGAGGATCATGAGGTGCTAAGAATCAAATCCAGGGTCTCATACAAACACTGCCACTGAGTCACATCCACTTTTTTTCTTTAGCTTCTTTCTCTACCCCTCACTTGATCATTTGATCACTTGACATCCCGTTATTCATTGATTTGCTAGAGTGGGCGCCAGTAACATCTCCATTTGATCCTATCACATGCCAGTGTATCCCAATGGCATCTACTTGCTTCAGGAATGCGAAGAGCCTCAAACTGTTCGTTCACGGTCTTGACGAAGAAGCCTGACCATCTTGTATGTGGGTGGCCACATGATCTTTTGACATCCTGTGGAATTCAGTCAGTAATGGCTCTAGTCCAGTGGTCATCTCCAAATCGCATTACATGTCCAGCCCATCTGATTTTCGATACCTTGGCAAACGAGACAGCATCCCTGCCTCTGGAACAGCAATGGAGATCGGAGCTCCGGATTCCTTCTTTCAATTGAGTGAAGCATAGCTCTTTCAATTCCTCTTTGGGAGACCCGAATAGCATTCCCATCCTGCTTTCGTAGGGCCCAGGTCTCTGAGGCGTATGTTAATGCAGGGAGAATGGTGGAGTTGAAGAGATGTGCCCAGAGCCAGAGGTTCTTTTGTCTTTTTTAGCTATTTCTTTGATGCTTTTGAAGGCATTCCATGCCACTCTCTTCCTCCTGTGCAGCTCAGGTTTTAGGTCGTTCATCATGTTGACTTCTCGACCTAGGTACACATAACTGCTGCATTCAGAGATGTTTCTTCCATTGAGAGTAAATGGGGTCTCTGGAACTAGTTCATTTTTCATAAACATAGTTTTGTTGAGATTCAGCTGTAGACCTATCTTTCCACCTTCTCAGTCAAAGTCAGCCAGCATTTGTGCCGCTTGGCTAATGTTTGGTGTTATTAGAACGATGTCATCAGTGAAGCATAGGTGGTGTAGTTGCCAACCATCTATCTTCACTCCCATTCCTTCCCATTCTAATTGCCGCATGATGTTCTCAAGGGTGGCGCTGAAGAGTTTTGGTGAAATGGTATCACCCTGCCGAACCCCTCTTTTGACATCAATGATCACTTCCTTGTAGAATGGTGAGATCCTGGTGGTGAATCCGTAATACAGCTCATGAAGGATCTTGATGTATTGGGTTTGAACGCCCTGTTTGGCTAGGGCTTTGATGACCGCTTCAGTCTCAACAGAATCAAAGGTTTTCTTTTAAATCAATGAACGTGAGACAGAGCGGCATCTTGAACTCCCTATAAACCTCAATGAGCTTGGTTACTGTGTGGATATGGTCGACTGTGCTGAATCCTTTTCGAACCAGCTTGCTCTTCCCCTCATCTGATTTTATTTCTTATCTCTTTTTTTCCCTCCTAATTTGTTTAACATATATAAACTTTGGCAAAGCTTCTATTTTATGTTTTGTTTTGGCTTTTGGGTCACATCAACTGTGCTAAGGGATTACTCCTAGCTCTGTGCTCAATGATTACTCCTGGAGGGGTTCAGGGAACCATATGCAGTACTGGGGATCAAACCAAGGTCAGTCATGTACAAGACAAACACAGTATCCACTATACTATTTCTCCAGCTCCAATATTTTCTGTTCTTAATTCTTAATTTTCAAGCATATTAACTATACCATTTAACTCTTCAAAGTAAATTTGCTTTTAATAGCTCAATTGTTTTTAATAAAAATGTTCAAATTGCTCTATAATCTATATCCTTAAATAAGAAAAGAGGAGATGGGGATTATTCAACCAAATTAGATAAATGGAGAAAGGGTGAGAAGGAGGGAGGGAGGGAGAGAGAGAGAGAAGAGGAAAAGTGCCTGCTATAGAGGCAGGCTGGGGGAGAGGGTAGGGAATATGAGGACACTGGTGGTGGGAAATGGGCACTGGTGGAGGGATGGGTGCTGGAACACTGTATGACTGAACCCCAAACATGAACAGCTTCAGAAATGTCTATCTCATGGTGTTATAATAATTTTTTTAAATATTAAAAAATTAGATAAGTGGGGGTAGAACATAGCTTAAGGGACTGAAGCCAGAGAGGAAGGGCACTCAAACAAACCCTGGGGACCGCAGAGATAGTACAGAAATAGGGTTAAGCATGCAGCCAAGCGCAGGTAGATCCTAGGCCCCACATATAATCTCCTTGATCCCTGAGCAAAGCCAGAAATGAGCCCTGAGCACAGATGGGTGTGGGGGGGGAAATACACACACACACACACACACACACACACACACACACACACACACCACAGATTGCTTGCCAGCACACACCAGGAATAAGCCCTAAGTACTGCCAGGTGTGGCCCAGAAAATAAATAATACCCAATGATATTGCATTCTGTTTTTATGACATATGACAGTCTAATCCTTAGAGTTGTGTTCTTTCATCTTTTCCCTATTTAACCTGTAGATTTAATGCAGTTTTGGTGTTCAACTCCTCCATGGATATCACAGATGGACCCAGGGAAATCCTTGGTGCCAAGCATTAAGATACCAAAAATCCACCTGAGACCAATCCAAATAATGGCCTGGAAGATGTATGAGACAGGAACAAGAATAAATATTCCCTCCAAAAAACTTTCCAGGGGCCGGAGTGATAGCACAGTGGGTAAGGCATTTGCCTTGCACGCAGCCCAACCCGGTTTAATTCCCGGCATCCCATATAGTCCCCTGAGCACCGCCAGGAATAATTCCTGAGTGAAGAGCCAGGAGTAACCTCTAAGCATTGACGGGTATGACCCAAAAGGCCAAAAAAAAAAACAACAACAACTTTCCAGCTTAGAGGCAAAAATCACATTTGTAGGATGCCGACTACGCTGTTCTGATTGCTTATTTTCTTTCAGGAAATGTGAGTTATCATGACTGAGGGGAGGAAGGTACAGACTGAGCCATGGACAAGTTAGGGTGCTCCTCTCCCACCCCGCACCAGCAGCCCCTCCCCTCACCTGCCTGCTGAGGCTCATGACTTGCCGCCCCCTTTTCCTCAACCTACTGCCCAGATATTTTTATATTTATGTCATTAACCTAATAATTGCCAAAAGCATGGCTCTTCCCTTGAACAGGAAGGGTGACTGAGACATAGAGTAATTCCCCCGGTTCCCCAAGCTTATAAACACCCAAGATTAGGAATCTGTGCCCAGATGTAAAGATTTTCTATTAAGAAATCAATAAGCAGAGACTTAGTGCACATGCCCTGAGTTTAATATAAATTTCAGGTTCTTACAGCAAGACATTGCTGGGGATAAAGTAGTGCAGGTAAGGTGATATTCCACAGAAAATAACTTTCCAGATATCTGAAACATACCTCTTTCAATAACAATATGCGATTGACTTGAAAATATTCTGAATGGATAAATTCTATAATACTTTACACATGACCCTTTCTTATTAAAGAGAGCCTCACAAGACCAATTCTTAGGCTGAAAGGAATTCTGATGAACCTTGATTGCTGAGTGCACTGCTAAGTGATACTTTAAGAAACTTGGAAGAATGCTGAATTGAGCTGTCCTTTCACTGAATAACCTGATACTATGGCACTGTCCAGGGATGTATTTAATATTTCCCTTGCAACTAACTGCTTCTAAATTTACTGATCTAATGGAGGAAAATGAAAATTTCCCAAAGAAAACTGTAACTAAGCTTACTAGATAAAAACACTTATTAGATACTGAGTGTGCATTTATTAGCTTATAAAGAACATAGTTTTCCTCTGTAATGCTTTGAATATGTTAAGAGATGATATTGATCATTTGGGGGGGGGAAAAATCCATGACAAGAGAGCAGGGTTTACCATGGGAACAATAAATTTGTTGATTGCAAAAAAAAAAGTACTGAAACGGTATTGTGTGGGGCACTTGCATTGGTTGCTTCTCTGAAACTCTGTCTGTACACTGTTCAGTTCATTTTGTTCCAGTAGATACAATTGTCAAAGAGTGACCATCAGGTAGTATGCAAATGGAGGAATGAGCAATATTTTGAGAGTTATCTTAGAAATTCATTGAAGGCTTTTATTTTGGCTGAAGGAAATTGATAAGGAGACTAGGATAGTGGAAAATAAATTAGTGAATTAAATCCAGCAATATCTGAGAGCTTCAACAGCTTCATGTTGGGTAGAAGAGTTTAGAAGTAGTTGGTCTTGAAACTACTGAGTCAGTTTGTTGAAGAAGGTACTAACTTTTCAAGCAAGTGAGTTCACAAATTGATTTTTTGAGGGAGTGGTCATAATTGGAGGTTCTCAGGTCTTACTTCTGGTTCTGTGAAAAGGGTCATTCCTAGCAGTGCTCAGGGACCCATATACAGAACCAGGAATAGAAATCAGTTTTGGCTGCATGCAAGGAAAGTGTCTTACTACCTGTACCATGTCTTGAGTCCCCACAAATTGATTTTAAGTAGTAAAGGTATTGCTCTTATTGACAGAGAGTAGTTCACCAGCTCAGTGAAAAACTCATGTGAACTGAGGTTATTGCAGTATTCACCATGTATGCTCACAAACCAGAGGCAGATGGAAAGACATTCATGGGTAGTGAAGAGAGAATAACAAAAAAAGTTCTTGGTACCCTTATGATCCAGTGGAGGTAGAAAAAGCAAATAGGATCCCAGAAGCATATTTATAGGCTAGAAGCCAAGGTAGAAGGGAGAAGAATAAGTTAATTCCCATAAATCCCAAGTGAAATCTAGATTGAAGGAACACTTCAGGTCTCAAATCTTGGAGACTCAGAATATTCAATTTATTCTGGGAAGTTGATTGGTTGGACCAGGGTAATGAATTGTAAGGCTGAGAAGCAAGGGCCTGTTTTCTGTTGGACTGGGAGATCTCAACAAAGCTCTTATGCTTGGTTTGTGAATGAAATCGGCCTGAACTAAGAAAATTTCCTATACTTGAGGAAGGCCTGGGATGTTTGACTTGACTCAGGCCTGAACTAAGAAAAATTTTCTATACAAACACCCCTAGGCCTGGGGTGTTTGACTTGATTCCTGAATAGGACAACGCAGATCTCCTTATGGTTCTACACATGCTGATGTGCCCGAATAAAGCTTCTCCAGGACATAAAGTGGTGGACACTGAGGTCAGAGCCAGGCTCTGAGGAAACAACTGCTTCTGAGGTTGAGAATTCATGACTTCCTCTATTGGAGAGGCAAGGCGCAGAGGATGAGTTTAAGCAAATCATTCCCATTTCTGTACTTCAATTTCCACTTCCATGGGTCAACAGAAATCTCACTATTTTGTGACAACATGTTAATATCTCAGGCATCAAAGTGTGATAATGGATAAGTGCAAATGAATATTTATTTTCCTTTACTTTTGGTCATCACTCTTCGTGATCTGGTTCACAGCCAAGTCTGCTACTTTAGCATCTTACACTGAAAATACCTCCCAGATTTCTCTCAAAGTCATGACATCTGTTGGTGTCCAGGGTCACCAGAATGGGCAAATTTTGGCTCAGAGAGAGCTCACCACGTGCCTACAGCCTTGACTCCATGAGAGCTTTAAGGAAGAAATGCAGTCGTTAGCATGTGATACATTCCAAAGCATGAAGTGAAGCCATCAGAACACCTTTTCATCCCACTTAGTGCTTCTGTTGTGCAACTGTCACCATGATCCTTCAGAGTGACTGGACCAAGACCAGGAAGCTTAGTGCAGACACAAGTCGACTGTTAGCATCCTGATGGGCACAGGGAAGGTGCTGAGGTAAGCTGCTCCTGAGACTGCAAGGTCACACCTCCCGGAAGCTCATCCTAGAATTTCACTTATCACTTCAGCAGCCATTTGTTTTCACTACCAACTTAGTGCCTCTGTGCTGGTGCACTGCCACAATGCCCTAAAGAAGGTCCTTCTCGACGTTAGAGTGTCAGTGAGGAATTCAGAGCAAGAACCAGGTCCTGTAGGACACAGTGCACCAAATGCAGTGGCACAGTCCCTCTGGTCTGGAGCTTCTCAAGGACTTCTGACTCTTCTGGCACACACAGGCCAGCTCGGGCTGGCACGTGGGATGGAGACCAGGATATTTTTATCCAATAAAGAACAAGCTAGGCTGTATCCCCAGGGCGCTCCCCAGCAATGCTTGGGTTATTTCAAAGATTATAAAGAAAAGAAAATGTGGTAGGTAAGGCATCAAGTAAGGGTCCTCCTTCCTGCACCACAGCGACCAACCAGAGACCATTTAACCTCATATCTGAGTTGGGACTCTGGGCTCTGGCCCCAACTTTGCCAGAGGTCAGCTGTATGGCTCAGGTGGGTCACCTAAACTTTCCTATGTCTCAGTTTCCACATCTTTCAAAAGGGAATAAGAAAATGGCCTTTTCATTGTTTTTTCTAGGGTAAACAAAGAGAGAAAATGGAGTAATCCATGTAAAAACCTATGAGAAGAAAGTAGAAAATGCTGTACAAAGTCTCATTTCTCAATGATTGCATCCTTTGGTTTTACACCTTCCAACACCCAGTTACAATTCAAATGTTAACAAATGCCTTCAGCAAGTGCCTCCCCTTATTTCAGTAGTTTTATGTAGATCCAGTACCTCTCTCGGTCAAGTAGAACCAAAGGATCTTCTGTGCTAGGAGGGTAACCTTATGCTCTTCTGGGAAACCATACTGTTTAAAAAAAAAGCCTCTACAACATCTGAAAAATACAGGTTCTGCCTGAGCCAGCTGGCGTAGGGTCAGGTATAGTCAAATAAGAAGTTAGGATCCCCAGTAGTGCCACGGCTTATCTGGCCACACAAAGGACACTGCTCTGTGCCGTTCAAGTGCCTGGGAGCACCTCTGCAGGAGCACAGACCCCATGCTTAGAGGCAATTCACTGAGTATGGAAACAGAACCAAGACTCATCATGCACGCAGCAGCATATTCTGCCTAGTAGCCAATGACTTGAGCACTGGCAATTTCTCATGCTTTCACCTGGACACGCACACCCCAGCCAGCTGCTTCTAGTTATCTTCAGTGTGACTTCCACAGTAGATTCACAGCCACTCAAAGCTTAACTTTTTCATCACCCCAAATCTGCTCATTTTCCTATTCCTAGGAACATCATGAGATGTCAAGCCTTTGGATTTTCCTCACTTCCCATGTTCAATCAGACTCAAAATCAAGAAACTCAATCCTTGCTTCCTTTTTATTCCCATCTTCCTGGTTACATTCATTTTACCACTTTGGTATCCTTTCTAATATTTACCCTAAGCTATGCCCCTCCCTACTAGAGATCTTCCATTCACTCAAAACATTCAAGACTTCAAATTCCTACTTCAGGGCATAGCTGCCATGCCTCCCATCACCCCCATTTCCCAACACTTCCCACAGCCATACAAATCCCAAAGATCCGAAATCCAAGTGCCCCAAGGTTTCTCTCGCTTCTGGGCCTTCCTACCTGCCATTCACAAGTGACTTATTCCAGCCCCTCCTCCCTCCACCAGCCTAAATCCCCTCCATCAACTTGGACTTCAAAATCCTGTCCTGGAGGAAGTCTGTGAACAACCTTTCTCCCTTCCCTGAAGGGATTCCCACTCACCAACACAGTAACAGCATTTATGGCACTTGATTGTTTTGCCTCTTTAATGGTCTATTCCTCCCACTACAGTGTAAATGCCCATATAAAACTGTTTCATTCACAAATGTATGCCTAGCACCTAGCAAAATATGACACATAGTAACAGATTTACATATCTAAAGAATATTAGATAAATAAATGTCTGGTTGGATGGAACGTAAGTAGCCCAGAGCTCCAAAGGGCCTATTGATAGCACACTGACAGCTTGTAGGGTCGGACAGATCAGGCATAACCAAGACCCACTTATTTCAGCAAACGCCCAGGCTCAACAATCTCTAGACATTTCCAAGTTCATATTCATTTTTGCCAACTCTAACTTGTCTAAGCCCTCTTCTCAAGTACAGTAGGAGAAAGTGATCTAACATTGGTTTCAATCACCAGTCAGTGAACAGACCAGTGACTGTCCACAGGAATAGAAAGACTGATCATACATGACATATGTGGCATTTGTGGCAATGGTGCTTCAGGGGTAAGTGTGGGCAAGGCTACACATACACTTGAGATGTTGGGGCTATAGGGCCATAAGGCTACTGCAGGACTTGGGCCAGACTCACTGACAGGGCTTTAAGTATACGCTGCTGAGAGGCCTTTGCCAGTGATGGCAAAAGGATAAGTGGAGTCAGGGGACCCAAGAAAACTAAGGGGAGGGCAAGGCCCAGGTTCCAACTAAGGAGGATGCTAGGGGTGGAGAAAGGAGGCCAGAGGTGAAGTGCTCTGAATTATTGCCAGCATAAGGTAAGTTCCCAGCAGGCAGGTACATGAGCAAACAGGAAGACGTCCAGTAGCTTATCTCTAAGAACCCCACAGTTCAGCTCCCTCTCTGGGCATGACATCCTTGCAGAGCACTCACCCAATAAATCCCACACATGCACATTCAAATGCCAGCCAACTTCGGGGTGAAAGGTAACATGAAATATTTCCCTTATATCATGGAAGAGAAGTAGTAGCGGGTTTGGGAATCTGACTGATTCCAAATAAACCATTGCCCAAATAAAGCTCAGCCAACTCACCTACTACTAGCAACAGGACCTCTATCTAGCACAACTTCGCTCTGTCTAGCAACTAGCTCAGGACCTCTATCTCCTGAGCGCTGAAGTGGAGGTGGCTGTCTCACAGATGGTTAACCCAGATGACACTTGTGAAGGCAGCACCAAGTACAGAGTAAGTGTTCACTGACAGGCTTCCTTCCTGCCTGCCCTTCTACCTTAAAAAGGAAGCCCAGTTCGTCCCATTTTAAAAGAGTGGTTGGTAACAGAGAAGGCAGAGATGGCCCCACATTCCTGGACGATTAGGACAGTCGGCATGATTCAGGACTGTGTGACATCCAGGGCTGGATCAGGGGACACTCCTCCCCCACCCAGTCATCCTCCTCCAGATCCCTGGGGTCCTGGCTGGCAGTGGGTCCCATGTGCTCGAGGAGAGCAGGCTCTGTTAGTACCTTTCTCACCACACTTGGAGAGGAGTGCTGGATGGTGCTGTCCAGTGGGGGGATACTGTGAGGGGGTTTCTTCCCCCAGAGGTCTGGGGCAAGATAGCAGCAGTAGTCTTATCGAGAGGGAGAGCTGGCTTTGGGCCTTCAGACACTGGGTGCTCATCTGCAGCCTGAAAGAAAAACATAAGAACTTGGGTGGACTTCAGGAGAGAGGAACAGTGGCTAATGCCCACCATATACTAACCACTGTCGCCACTCTCTCATCATAAACTGATTTCAAATATTTGCCTGAAAAGTAAAGATAAATTTAGCTAAATTCTTTCTAAAACTACATCTTAATATGAGTCTTGGAATAACATTAAAACAAAAAAATTCTGAGTTACCTCTGTTATGCTCAACTTAGCCATTATAATCATTTGAACTTACATTTAGGTGTGGTCCTCTCTGAACCATAGACCCTTCTCTGCCATCATGGGGATTATTCCACATCCCATTCAAGGGAACTGAGCATCAGAGCAAGACAACTGAAGTGTGATCTGAAGTCATTAGTGCTAAGGCACAAATGTGATACTGTGAATTTTGTAAACAAGTATAAATTCTATAAAATTTCTTTTGAGGCTCTAACTGTGATTATAAATTTAAGTCATTGTACAGACAGTGTCAAGGGAGAAAAAAAGATTCTGGAACAGGAATATCCAGAACAGATATTGGGGCTGTTTGGGATCCCCAATGGTATCAGGGTTCGTTGGGTTCCCTAGTCATGCTCAGGGCCGACAATCGCCCCTCTGGCCAATGAACAAGATCCATGAGCCCAGTTTAGAAAATCCAAAGGCTTTACTTTTTCCAACTTCACACCACATCAACAGCTATGCATACTCTGACACACCATACTGATGGCCAGACTAATACACACCCTGACTCCAAACTGCAAGAGCTAAATCCTATGCAAAGGCTGGGGTCAGGTGTAGCCAAAGGTGTATTCTTATTATTCCTACAATGAGGTAGAAACTGGCTTTGGTGCAAAAACCAGTTTTTTTGAGGGTGGGGCACTCCTCTGATTCCCAAGCTTAAGAGATGCTAATGTAGAACATTGCTCTTCTCACCCCCAGGCTAGTGAACAATTATTTCTATAATATATCTAGTTCTCTTGTATAAACACAGTAAGGGGGACAGGCCTATATAACTACACCCAAGATGATATATGTAGGATGATCTTTCATGAGGAGATCATGTCATATGACCCAAACTATGCCCCCTGCCAGATTGATCATTTCATTCCCCTAAGGGTCTGTATTCAATAACAACAGCCTTGCTTTGCTCCCAGGCAAGTCCTAAGTGCTCTGCTCCTCTGCAAGACCATTCACGGCTTGTCAGAACAAAGCTGATTCTGGCTCTTTGGGTCAGAGTAGGACTTCTTCTAAAAGTTGTCCAATTTTGTAGCCAGGGTAAACTCCTTTCCTGGTACCACCCTGTCCCTCATAAAGGATATCCCTCAGGGTTAAGATCAATCTAAATGGTACTGAGGTTTACAGTTGGAAAATATGACGGAAACACAGGAATAAACAATTTAGAGTCAGTGAGCTCCATCTTTTTGTGTTTATAGAAGAAACAAATCCCTTGACCTAAACATCTGCAGAAGGAAGGAGAAAAACAATCCCTCATTAGTGATGTGAAAACCCAGGTGGAGTGTAACCCAACAGTGGTCCTCTCTGAACCATAGACCCTTCTCTACCATTATGGGGATTATTCCATATCCCCTTCAAGGGAAATGAGCATCAGAGCAAGACAACTGAAGCATGGTCTGAAGTCATCAGTGCTAAGGCACAAGAATGATGCTGTGAATTTTGTAATCAAGTATACATTCTATAGTTTCTTTGAGGCTCTGTGATTACAAATTTAAAGGCATTGTAGGAAAGGTGTCAAGAGACAAAGGAAAGGGTCTGAAACAGGAATATCTAGAACAAAAAAAAAGAGCGAGAGTTAAGAATGAAGATGTGGAATGCAGCAAACATCCCAGAGGTGCACACTGTAACTGCCCGTGGCTGAGAAAGGAGAGGGGCAGGATGCATCCACCTCCTAGAGAGCTCCCCCACTCTGTGAGTGTCAGGGCAGACGTGACCATGTCTTGGCTCTACCTCCCAGTTCTCTCATCTCTAGGCAAACCACTTGCCCTTTCTGACCCCCTTCCTTTTGCACCTTTGCTCTGATGATAATGCCTACCTAGCACGTTGTGGACAGGATGAATGCACTTGCACATACAATATGCCTATCTTAAGGCTTGAAACAAGTTTCATTCAAGTCTATATATGCAGTTATAAGATGCTGCCCAATAGCACGTAATGCTCTTCTCCTAAACACCACCCACGCCCCCAATTTGAGATTCTCAAATCCAACAGGGCAAGAGGAGATATTACAAAGATCAGTGATAGACCCTCTTCCTTCATGGTCCTGCTAGAGTCTAGCCCAGTTCAGAAAGCTCCTGGGAGCCGGAGCGATAGTCCAGCTGGTAGGGCGTTTGCCTTGCACGCGGCTGGCCCAAGCCATCCTGGGTTCGATCCCGGCTTCCCATATGGTCCCCCGAGCACTGCCAGGAGTAATTCCTGAGTGCAGAGCCAGGAGTAACTTCTGAGCATCGCCGGGTGTGACCCAAAAAAAACCCTCCAAGGAGAGAAGACCCTTTGTCACCCAGAACTGGACTAAGGTGGACCACTCTGGAGAGCAGTGAGCTTGGGTCTATGGCAGGGCTAAGGGATTATGCCCACTCTGGAGACCAGTGAGATTAGATCTATGTCAGGGCTGAGGGACTATGTTGACTATGGACAGCAGTGAGCCTGGTTAGATGACGAGGCTGAGGGAGTGTGCTCTGAAGCTTTCCAAAGATGGGCCAAAATGGATCCCAGAGCTAATCTCAAGGCCATTCAAAGAGGAAGAAGCTGTGTTCCCTGATGTCCTGTGTCAGCGGCCCCTGTTCCCTGAGTGAACCTGGAACCGGGGAATGTGTCGCGAACCTGCCTGAGGCTCACCTGCACGGTGTCCTCCTGGCTCTGGGCGGGACCGGCGCGGGCTGCCTCACGATGTAGTTGATCTGGCCCACGATGGTCTGCTGCAGGTGCTGAGGAGACTTGGTCTGGCTAAGCTGCAGGCTGGGCTGCTGCGCCTGAAGGAGGAGCTCCAAGTCCTTCTGCATCTCCTCCAGCTCAAACTTGTGGTGCATCAAATCTACATTCTGGGGGCAGGAGGGTCCAGCCGGGCTCTCGTGCTGGCCGGAAGCCGGGTGCTGAGTCGGAGGCAGAGGCGGGGCTGGCGGCTGCTGGGGGGTGGGCGGCAGGGGCGGTGGGGGCGGCGGTTGCGGTGGCTGCTGCTGAAAGTGGCTGAGCTTCAGCTTCTGATGGTGGCCGAACTGCACCTGGATGGCCGGGGCCTGCAGGGCGGGCTGGGCGTGGGCTCCCTGCTGAGAGTCCTGGGGGCACGATGCACACTGGCTGGGAGCTCAGTGGCGGCGCCAGTCTCGGGGCGGTGCTCTCTGGCTCCACGGTGGGCTGGGTCTCCAGCCAGGGCTGCAGCAGCTTGGGCGGGTGTGGGTTGCAGGCCGGGTCCTTCTCCCTGGGCATCAGGCTGGAGCACTGCAGCGTCCCCACGTGCGAGGGCACGGTCTCGGAGGACTGCCGGAAGCTGTGTGAGGGGTGCATGCCGGGTGGGGGCATGGGGCCTTTGAGGGAGGGCGAGCCGGGGGAGCAGTGGGAACAGCAGACGGACGAGGAGCACAGCACTGAAGACTGGAACTTGTGAGAGGGGTGGCTGAGAGTCTCTTGCTGTGTCACTGAGGACTGGTGGCTTTGATAGAATGACGACGGTCCCTGGAGGGTGCCATAGGCAGGAGTTTCTGCCGGGACAGTTGGCCACCTTCAGTGGTTATACAGCCTGGAGATTCAGAAAAGAGAGCGAGCGTTTCCAATGGGAATCAGGGAATATGCCCCTGCCCCTGCTCTTGGGACCTAAAGATATCATTCAACAAACCCTGCAGGATGCAGGGTGCAAGATATTCAACCCCCTGGTCTCCGGGACTGTTTCTTACAATAGATCCTAGTAAGATGTACACCGGGGCGGGAGCTTTGAGAAAGCAGCTAGCCCCACGAAGATGTGTTCTGAGTCCAGATGAGCCCCTAGGCAAGCCCACCCCCGGGGAGGGGGAAAGAGTGTCCCTCAAAACACCCCCATTGCTTCTTAAATAAAGTCCAATAGAGGCTCAGACCAAACAATAAAGCTTGAACTCTGGGGACCATGGGGAGTGGCAAAACACTAAGGAAGGGACATCCCGGGAAAATAAATAAGTGTCCAAATGGAGCCTTGGGAGCTGTGAGCTGGGCAAGTAAGAGAAAGAGGGGAAAGCCCAGCGCAAAGCACCAGAACTGCCATGGAGGTATCTGGGAGAGCCCAGCTCTGAGCATCAGCACTGCCATGGAAGTGTCTGGGGAAAGCCCAGCCCTGACATCAGCACTGCCATAGAGGTGTCTGAGCCTTATTCAAGAGCTGATCACTAGGTTGTCACCTGTCTCCCAGCCCCTAGGTCCCTGTAGCTCCCTGGAGGACTTTTTGTTTCTTTTGGTTTTGGGCCACACCTAGCTGTGCTTGGGTCTTGCTCCTGGCTACACTCAGGAATCACTGTTGGTAGGCTCGAGGGTGCTGGGAATCAAATCCAGGTCTCATGTGTACAAGGTGAGCATTTAAGCCACTGTACTATCTCTCCAGCCCAGAGCTCACTGTTCTGATGAAGTCGCTGCAGAAGAAAACAAAGCTCCCTGAGGACCAGAGGTATGTTTTACTCACCCCTCGCCCCTTAATACCCTGCACGGGGTCTGACAGAGATCAGAGGCCCACTCTAGGTCTTCTTAATTAAATGAAGGGGAGTGGGAGACAGAAAAGAGACCTAAAGCTTTCACCATTCAATAAAGTTAAAAACACATACACAAAACATGCATAGCCTGCATGAAGGCAGAAACTGAGTTTTAATGACTTCAGGCCACCACCAGCTTCATGTTGGCTGCATTCTGCTTTGGGAAGACACAATGCCAGCAAAGTACTGCGATAGGTAGGAGAAATGCACCAAATTTCAAGGGCTGTGTAAGACTTTCTCTCCTACTCCCAAGATACCTCAGATGGGCACGCACATAAGCAGACCCCTTGCACGGGCTCAGAAACACAGTCCCCTGCTCTCTCTGCCACACAGCATTCGGGAAACCATGACCTCCGTCTCGTCTCATCTCCAGCAGCGAACCTCATGTAACAAGGGACATTTCACGCGGACTGTGAAGCTCACTGTCATGGCTATTCAGACGCTATTATCCCCTCACAACTCCAGTCCCTCCAAAAGGAAAGGGAGGGGGCTGTGAGTGATTTCACGACATCTGCAGTCTGAGGTAGAAGCTCTCTCTGGTGGGGTTGTGAGTGATTTCACGACACCTGCAGTCTGAGGTAGAGCCTCTCTCTGGGGGAGCTGTGAGTGATTTCACAACACCTGCAGTCTGAGGTAGAACCTGTCTCTGGCATTTGCAATGAACCCAGAGAGTGGAACAGATGCTCATGTTGGTGCAGCAGCTCAGAGGCCACCGCACTCAGAAGCCCCACCCCACACACGCCCTCGCTTACCAAGGGAAGCCAGCTGCTTGGTCCAGAAGTTGGGTTCCCAGGTGAATCTGATACTCCAGGGGGAGCCAGGATCTGTGTTACAATTGGTCTCTAACAATCGCTGCATCTGAAAAACAATCTGACAAGAGGACTAGAGGTTATTTCTTTACACTTCTTGTGCCTCGCCCTTTCTCCCTTTCTCTTGGCTCTTTCACGCCTGGTCTTCTCCCATATGCACCTGAGTAGTTTTACATCCTTTTCCTCCGTTACACCACTCTGCTACCTTCTCCCCATCTTTCTATTTTTGGACCCTTTTGGAACCTCTACATTCTTATCTCTTCCAGTTCTCAAATACAGGTATCTTTACAAATCTCCTCCAAAACAAATGTTTGCTAATGTTTTCTACTATTAAAAAATATGGGTCAGGGATGTAGCTCAGTGGTAAAGGGCATGCCGTGCATGTGTGGGACTCCGGGCTCAATTCTCGTCTCTCTCCCAAAATATCTCTCAGTTCTGGGTTGGTTAGTTGGGTTTTTTTTCAAGCTACTTATTTTCCTTCTTATTATTGTTTCTCCTTCTTCGATCCCCATCCATAGTTGCCTGAGGCAAGTGAATGAATCTTCTATCTTTCTAGGTTTCTTTCAGGAAATCCTCAGGAATAGCCTCATGATCCTAGATTTCAAGATTTCACATCATTCCTCATCCTCTCATCTTTGTGGCAACATTAAAACCCATGCTTAAAATCTTGGGTTCGGCCGGAGTTATAGCACAGTGGGTAGGCATCCCATATGGTCCCCCAAGCACCACCAGGAGTAATTCCTGAGTTCAGAGCCAGGAGTAACCCCTCAGCATCACCCGGTGTGACTCCAAAAAAAGCACGCATGCGCACACACACACACACACACACACACACACACACACAATTTTGGGCTCTCTGCTGGTCTCTGTGCAGGTCTTCTGTTTTGATTTCTGATCATGGCTCCTCACTCCCCTTCCACTACCTATACTGAAAACAATGGCTTTCCCCTGGCTTCTCGATCTGTTCTTCTCTTCTACTTGCTCTTCCAAGATGGTGCCACTAGAATTGCAGTGATTCCACATCTCTGTCTCCAGCCCGGGTTTCTCCTGACTCCCGGCTCTTCTATCCAACACAGATAACTGGATTTTTCCTTATATAATCTCATATATCCAAATATCAAAACCTTCCATTTCTTTCAGTGCTTGATCCTCCTGAGCATTGGCTTTCTCATAGCCCAATACTTTAATGCTCTCTTCCTCAATTCCATCTTTCCTCTTAATCCCTATTTAAACACAAACAACTTTCAGTGGGATACACACATACCCCCCATCTGAATAACCATCTGAAAAAACTATGACCTAAAATAAGAAGTAGAATTTGTCATTTTAGCTCCAGGGTCCTGGTTTCATAACAGATGACATTCATGTACGAACCCTAACCCGAGGAGTGGGACAGCCTTCTTACCAGCTCTTTGCTGAAAAGAAAGGGGACGCTGGCTTTGCTGCAGACGGCCCAGTTGATGAAGTTCTGCACATGTTCAAACTGCCGATTGAGAACCATGATACTCTGCAGCTGCTGCTCCAGCTTCCGCTTTCTCTCGTTTGTAATGCCCTGGGCACAGAGAAATGGAAGACAGTGAGTTCCTGCCCCTGTTCCTGGACTGCAGTCCATTCTTGGCAAGTCTGTGGCCTGCAGCAGTACGAAGGCCGGTGGCCTCCTTGCAGACCACAGCCAGCAAGGAGGATAGCAGGACAGAGCGCTGCCAGAAAGAGTGCTGGAGGCAGAGAAAAGGTGGATTGACGGGTTTTAGGAATAAAGAAATGAATAAATATTCCTCGCGCAAGGTGACGGGACTCCATAGTCAAGGAAACAGCTGAGCTCACAGCCTCACCACTGACGGGAACTAGCACTGATTTTCCAGTCCGGAGTAATCATCCTCCCAAAGTGACTGGACAGCTTAAGGAACAGGGATCAGTTTAGAGCTAATGAAACTGCACGTTAATCCTGGAACCAGTTTCTTATGTGCCTGCTTACTAACCAGGCAAACCCAGAACCCACCCGAGCCAACCATTACCTCCAACTCCTCTATGAGCCCGTTGGCCTGTTTGTTCAGCTCATTCATCAGAACCATCTTGGCCATTTTGATCTGGTTTTCTACCTTCCTGTGCTGATGCTTCAATTCAAAAATCCTGTTTGAAAAACAAATAGAGCATGGTGAGCCCTTCCCTCCAAGTCTGGAAGAACAAAGAGACAGCAAACAAGAGGCTCAGCAAGAGGAAGACTATTGAGTCCAGAGTCCAACAGGCACCAAATATAAAGAAAGAACCTTCATCTGCACCGCTCCTCCCTTAGTGCAACCCAGACCACTAGATCTAATGAACCAATAGCCTAAAATTCAACTTGATTTTTCCCAAGTAAATCCAAGTCCACACCCAGGTGAATCCAACAGCTCACCAACTCATACAGTGGCAGGACAAAGTGTGAGTTCAAGTATAATTTCATCATCTGTTATCTTAAAATAAGAATGAACACTTAACATGTAGTGCCATATGGATAGAGACAAAATGTACTAGCTCTTGCAAGAATTCTGAAGTGTACTAGGGATGTTATGGGGATATAAAGTGACAGATAATAAGTAGGTGTGGGGGGTCTTTCTGTGGTCATAAAATATCCTAAAAGTAGATAGCAATATAATGTTTGTAAAATTGCTTAAAATTTACTTAAAAAATCAATGAATTAAACATTTTTTCAAAGATAATTTTAGGGTCAAATACTAGTCTTGCATATATGAAGCCTGGGGCTCAATCCTTTGAAACATAAAATAAAGTTAATTTGAAGCTATATAGATTATATATCAGTAAAGATGTCTCTAAAAAATAACAAGATTTGAAATCACACAAACAACTTCTGTACCTAGTTCAGTCATTAATTAGTTGTGAGATCTCGGACAGTCATCCAAAGTCACTGAACCTATCTTCTCATAATCACTATCTTCCCGTTCATCATCTATTTGCTTGAGAGGGCACCAGTAATATCTCCATATGTCCTGTCTCATGCTAGTAGAGCCCAAGGGCATCTGCTTGCTCCAGGAACATAAAGAGCCTCAGACAATTATATTAGGTCATGGGAATGACCTAATATAATTGTTACTGGTATATGGCATATCAAATACAACATGGGCAGCTTGCCAGGCTTGCCGTGTGGGTGGCATACTCTTGTAGTCACCTCTAAATACAGCATTATTGATGAACTGCGTGGCCGCAAGCGGCCGCATGAGCCGGGCTGTGATAGATTCATCTGCTGCTGGGTGGAGTTCTGACGAGAGGGAAGTCCGTGTGGAAGATGACGGCCCTCATGGAGTGGGGGTGGTCATCTGGCTTGTTGGGAGGCCCTGCTGGGGTGGCGGGCCAGGGCTAGAACCCGCCATCCCTCCCGGGCACCTTGTGAGCAGCTGGGCACAGGGAGAGCAAGTAGCAGCTCTGCCCCATGTCTGTAAGTCTCTGGATCAGCATACCAGGGCCAGATTGAAAAAAAGACTCAAAGAATGGATAAACTAATGAATGCATGGTGACCAACCCCAAGCCTCCCAGATGATGAATTCTATAAATTCCTAACATAAAATGTCAACAATTGTATGTCACTTGTAGATTTACACCAAAGACACTGGGAAGCCCCACGGGAGGAATAGTGACAAAATGCAGCCCAGGCTGGCTTGGGAATGGAGAGGATTCGACGTAACCCTGGCCCAGAGCTCTCACTAGTGGGCAGATACCATGATTTTTTGCATGCTCATAATAAACAGTGTTCTCATCCCATTATCTTCTGGTGGCCTTATTATTATTATTATTATTATTATTATTATTATTATTATTATTATTATTTTTGCTCTTTGGGTCACATCCGGTGATATCAGCTCAGGCGTTACTCCTGGCTCTGCACTCAGGAATTACTCCCGGAGGTGCTCGGGGCGGGGGGGAGCCATATGGGATGCAAGGGATAGAGCCTGGGTTGGCCGCGTGCAAGGCAAATGCCCTACCCGGCTGTGCTATCGCTCCTTGGTGGCCTTATTCTTACGCATCTACCTCTGACTAGTTCATGACCACTTTCAGAAAGCAAAGACCTCTGGCCCAGACTCACTCTGATCATCCTGGCCTAACTTGGCCCTATTTTACCAAATGATGCTAGTCCCCAACCCCTACCCACTCACTAACCCTGAGACTTCTAAGGCCAGGATTTATGTCTTCTGGAGCATGTGCCAATGTCTACCTGTCCTCTTCATACACACCATATCTGACAGCCTGATACTGAGACCCAGATTGTGAGGGAAACGGGCATGTTCAGTGCTGACAAGGGCCTAGCCTGTGCTACCTGTCCTCAATTTGCTTTGCAGATGTTTGTAGACTGGATTTCTTATGTGCCACCTGTGTAGTCACACTTTCCAGAAGCATCCTCTGGTTTTGCAAAACTTCTTCAAGATGCCTGCACCTAGAGGAAGAGGCAGAGAAAAGGCTGAGGAGGCTTTCACTGAGCATAAAAGCCAAGCAAGAATCCTCACAATGCACTTTCTTGGCTAGGCCTCAAAGAAATTGGAATTACATTGAGTGAAAGTCACACATACTGCCGACTTTTGGTCCTTCGGGTCTGCTCCAGAGAAGTTCAACAATAGCACTAGATAAATACTTCAGCCCAGGGCCTACAGGCTGGCTTAGGCACAGAGAGTATTTTGATTTCCCTGCATGTTCTTCAGTAACAGGTCCGGAGCCCACCCACGCCCACTTCAGCTAACGTCATCCAACCTGTGTTCCTTGTGTTCCACCATGAGGCAGCTATGGCACGTGAGCACGCCACAGGTCTCGCAGAAAAGCTTGAGCACTTCCTGAGTGTGTAGAGGACAGTACAGGGCATAGTCCCCAGCACCACCATTCACTCCTGCCAGAGAAGATGGAGAAAGTGGGTTTCTTTTGCCCAGGAAGATCTTAAGCTCTACTGAGCAACCCTCAGCTTTCTATGGACACAGGGCAGACAGGGGGCTTGGAAGAAAGGCAAGACCTGTAGTCTTCAGTGCAAAGAGAAAAGACCCTCTCTGGGCTGGGGCGTTTCCAGGAGCACAAGTAAGAATGTGGGCTCAAGCCAGCTGGATTTGCCCACATGCCAGAAACACCAACTCCAAGTCCCAAGTATCCAAGGTGCCAGAGGCTGAGGACAGTACATGGCATAGTCCCCAGCGGGAAGGAATCCATTGCCGCCACACAAGGATCTCTTGCAGAGTGACGGCACCTGTTGGCATCAATGTAAATGCTTCATCAACCAGGATTCTGTCCAAATGCACCTGAAACCAGCTATTCAAACTGACAGGGATCCAGACTACAGCACACAGATTATATCATCTAGCTTCTGTGAGCTAAAAAATAACCCTTTTCCCATGGTTCAAGATCTTGGGAAATACTTTCAAGAGCTGTCACTTGAAACTGAGGGAGGGGTATTGGGAAGTGGCAGAGTGATAGAGTACTTGATTTGTATGCAAGAGGCCTTGGATTTATTTGGTCTCCAGAGCCACAAAAAGGAATAAAATAGATGGTTCTAGATAACCTAATGGGTATCCCTTGATCCAGGTTCTTAAATTAAATTAACTGGAAGTGAGGCGTGATTACCCTATTAGAGAGGGACTCGGCCTGCTTGCCATAGTAATAGACTCCACACTAGTTCCCTGCACTCTCTCACTGACTCCCACCCCACAACCGAGAAGCCTAAAACAAACTATATGCTGAAGAAAACCATCTTCCTCTGGGTGAGGTTATTAGACCACCTCTGCTCTGCAGGAAAACAAGGTCACAAAGTTATTCGCAGGGATCTGTAGGGCTCAGCACTGAGCTGATGGGTCCAGGAGGGAGGACTGGGGAGCTGATACCTGAAGATCCCTTCTGCGCACGGGGAAAGAGGGGGCCTCCTGGGAGGGGCCATGCCGGTGCTCCTCGGTGCAGGAGCTGCAGAGCCAGCGGTTGCAGTAGGTGCAGAGGATGTGAGCCGCCCTCTTCTCCTTGCACTCTGAGCAATTCTGGAAGCAGAGTGTGACGTTATTCTCATCAGGAATTGCCTACTCATGAAGGGTAAGTGATGCAGGGCTCCTGCAGGGTTGTTCCTCCCCTCTTGGGGAGTGCAGTTAGTTATGGAGGGCTGCTAGCAGTGAAGCAGGTGGGGGAAAAGAACAGTGACCGCAGTGCTGTTTACTCAAGTTCTGGACTGAAGCTGAGCATGGTGCATGAGCAGGTGGAGGATCAGCTCTTAGGGCACAGCCTGGACTAGGGCAGAGCATCCAGTGGGGACACTAACAGATGCAAGAATGCTGAGTACTGAGAAAGAAAAGAGGATCTCCAGGAGCTCCTAGGGGCTCCCAGGAAAGGTTTCCTAAAGAGCAACGCCACATTTGGATATTGAATGGCAAATTGAAGTTCACCAAGCAGACAGGAAGAAAACTGGAAAATCACAGCAAAAACAGAAGTTCAGTGTTTCTGCAGAGGAGGATGCCACTGCAGTTGGGGGGTACCCAGAAAGGTGACCCGTGCAGCCAGGAGTGGGGGGTACCCAGAAAGGTGACCTGCACAGCCAGGAAAGAGCAAGCACAGATCAGCTTTCAGGGATGTTTCCACCACCAGGATTTGCAAAGCCTAAGTATGCTGCATCTGTCCTAGTGCAAATCCATTTGGTCAGCAAATACTTTGCAGGGCTGATGTAAAATATCTGGTAGAAAAAGATAGGGAAAAATTCATCTCTCTGTCCCCAAATACTAACAGGCAATCAGACTAATCTGCATTTGACAGCTTTGTCATACTGCCACTGACAAACCCACCATGGGATGAGAAAAAAAGAAGCCCAAGTCTTACCAACTCAACTGTGAGTTCCTTGAGGCTAGAGAAGGTGGGTCTCTATCTCCCTTAAGGTGGGTCTCTGTCTCCCTGTGCCCAGCACCGGCAATGGCACATAGTAGACATTAAAAAATAATAGGGGCTGGAGCGATAGCACAGCGTTGCCTTGCAAGCAGCTGACCTGGGTTCGATTCCCGGCATCCCATATGGTCCCCCCGAGTACCTCTGGGAGTAAATCCTGAGTGTAGAGCCAGGAGTAACCCCTGAGCATTGCCAGGTGTGACCCAAAAAGCAAAAAAAAAAAGAGAAAGGACCAATTAAATAAATTAGCAAATAAAATAGTGACAAGGATACAGGTGGGTGGGTGGGTAGGTGGATGGATGGATGGATGGATGGATGGATGGATGGATGGATGGATGGATGGATGGATGGATGGATGGATGGATGGATGGATGGATGGATGGATGGATGGATGGATGGATGGATGCATGGATGGATGCATGGATGGATGGATGCATGGATGGATGCATGGATGGATGGATGGATGGGTGGGTCGGTGGGTCGGTGGGTCGGTGGGTGGGTGGATGGAAAATTTGTAAGAAAATTGATGGAAGTGAAAACTCAAGGAAAGATATAAATATAGCCTTATGGTTAGATCCATAAATTTATCCTTTTTCTTTGGTTTGGGGGCCCACCCAATGATGCTCAGAAGTACTCCTGGACTTGCACTCAGAAATTAACTCCTGGTAGTGCTCAGGGGACCATATGAAATGCCAAAGAATGAATCCAGGTCTCATGCAAGGCAAGCAACCTACCTACTGTACTATCTGGCCCCAAGTTTAACAATTTTTGAAGGATCAGCTGCTTCTTTGCTTGTCCTAACTTACCCTGGCCATATCGGATTGCTCGGTAGAAAAGCACTGTAGAAAAAAAGTGTTCAGTTACATCTCTGGTGAGGCATACTCCATTACACCCAGGGCAGATGAGCTCTGAAGAAACAAAGACAGATGGATCAGGCGGCAAGGCAGACTGCACACTCCTAAGGCCCACAACAAGGCTTCTAATGCACAAACCCAGAGGTAAGTACCAATACACTCATGTCACGTGCCACAACATTCACTCACTTTATTATTATTTTTTAAATTAAACCACCATGAGATAAACAGTTACAAAGCTGTCTATGACTGGGTTTCAGTCATATAGTATTCTGACATACTTTAGTCATACAGTGTTCTAACACACTTCAGTCATACAGTGTTCTGACATACATGACTTCACCAGTGTACATTTCCCCACCAATGTACCCAGTTTGCCTCCTTCCCACCCCGAGTATCTTCATCTTCATTTCTTCTCTTCTGTTCTCTCTTCGCTCTCGCTCTCACTCTCTCTCTCTCGCTCTCGCTCTCCCTCTCTCTCTTTCTCTATTATGCCTTGCAGTACAGGTGCTGTAAGTTATCGTGTATATCCCTTTACCTACTTTTAGCACTCAGTTCTTGTCCAGAGTTCACAGTCTTCCCTTTCTATCCAGGTACCAACTAGGCTCTCCCTCCCACATACCATGGAAGGCCTAATCTTACTCTGGCTCTGATAATTGGGTATCTTCCTGCTACTCCCACTCCTCATTTCACAGCCATGAGATCCCATCTCCCATTGCTAGTGAAGCTCCAGATGGCAGATTTAGCCCAGGGCACAGCCAGCCATTAAGATCATTAAGATTACATCACAGGGTTGGGGCATGACTCAAGAACACATGCCTTGCATGCATATGAGGTCTTATGTCTGATCCCCAGCATCATATGCCACCCCTCAAACATGGCTGGAAAGTGCCTCCAAATAAAAATATTACCCAGAATTCCTTAAATTAGAATTGTAAATTATTTTATGGGGGAAGGAGTTTGGCCCACCACACCCAGCTGTGGACGTAGGGATCAGTCCTAGTGGTGCTTCCAGGGATTCAAAGGAAGGTCCACTGTGTGCAAGTACCTTGAGCTCCAGCCCAGAAAGTTACTTTAAAAATCTCAAAACTAGAGCTTTCAGAAAGCTGGATAGCCAACAGAGAGGAAGATTTCATGCCCAGGGGGCAATACATGCTTAAGACATATGTTCACATATGTGGTTCATATTGAGCACCACATGGTTCTCTGAGCATGATCATGTGCAGCCCGGAGGCTCCTAAGCATCACGAGGTGTAGCCCTGGAGGCTCCCAATATTGCCAGGGTGACCCAGCTACCCCTAACTCCGCAGGGTTAGAGCAGCATGGCATAAGGCCTCTGCATTGAGCCCTTGCATATTACAGGTGGCCAGGGGTTGTCCAGGAGTCACTGTTGTGGCCCTCAGACCTCAGTACTGACTGCTTGGCCCCCACAAAAGAAATACTTTAGTCATATGTATTTCTGGCCCCTATTTCTTCATATATAAAGGAAAAGGAGATGCTGGAGTATTAATGAAAACAGTACTCAAGAAAGTACATGATCTTCCATAAATGTTCACACTGAATTCAAAAGATTCCTCCTATCCCAATTATCATCTCCCAATTACCAACTTTCTTTGATGAAAATCAGATAATCTGAGAAATAGACTGAAAAAGAAAAGGCCATAAATCCTTCCCTGTATGCAGGCTTTTTCAATCCTATTATAAAAATGGAGGATAAACTATAATTTAAATATATATATATATATATATTTTTTTTAAGTTTGCTGAAAGGTAGGATGGGGAGAGAGAGGGAACCTTGGGTCATTGGTGAAGGAACACTGATCCAGGTGGTAGACTTGGTCCTGTTACACTGAATACCCCACACTCGATTAAAAAGCCTTGTAAGGCAGGGAGACTAAATAAAATAAATAAAAGCAAAAGCAGTTAAAGAAAGGAGAAAAAAGGTGAAGTTGGAGGCCAGAATAATAATACAACAGGTAAGGTGCTTGCTTTGGGTGCAGCTAACCCAGGTTTGAGCCAGCACATATGGTCAGGACTCAGGTGAACATATGGTGAACCTACAACGAGTTGAGAGCCAGGAGCAAGCCCTGAGCACTGCTGGGTGGGACCAGAAAACAAACAAAACACGTGGGGTCAATCCTCCATCTCTGGAAGTGAAGCTGTCCTCATCAGCGGTTTGGACTCCTGGGGCAGCCCTGAAGAGACCCTCTCCTGTGAGTAAGGTCTAACCCTAGGCGTCAAGTGATTTTCTATGATACTGCTCGCACTGTTAGAACTATGACATAAGTTACTCAGGGTGGGATTGCAGCAGGCGAGATACCACTTTTGACAGAAGCCACATATGACTCTGATGTCTCACCTGAAGCCATTATAAAGTTGTTAGCCCCAATGGACCCAATGGCACACACAAGGCAGACAGGCAAGGCTAGCCTGGCCCAGCAGAGACGCCATACAGAAACTGTGAGTCCTGACCAACTAAGCAACCTCGTAATCATAAACTCAGTAGAGTTTGGTTGCTATCTTAGACACTAAATTATGGAGTGGCTTATTGGGTGGCCAAAGTTAATGCTGGAGGAGCCGGAGCAACAGCACAGCAGGTAGGGGATTTGCCTTGCACACAGCCGACCCAGGTTCGATCCTTTGCATCCCACATGGTCCTCCGAGCACTGTCAGAAGTAATTCCTGAGTGCAGAGCCAGGAGTCACCCCCTGAGAGTCGCTAGGTGTGACCCAAAAAAGCAAAAAAAGAAAAAAAACAAAGTTAATGCTGGGAAAAAACATAAACACACAAAATCATGCGAAATAAGAGTTTGGCACTCTTCTTCCTCTTCCCCCAAGTCTTCACAGTCACGGGTTTCGAGGACAGAATCAAATCTGAGTCTCAGATAGTTCCTGGCCTGTCAAGAACAGGGCCCAGCAGTAAAGGATGAGCCTCTCAGGGGAACACCACCCAGGGGCACCAGGCGACTGTCCCTCCTTTCTGCCTAATGGCCCTGGAGCCTCTTCCTCTCCTGCCAGGACAGAAAGGTTGCTGTAACCACTAGAAACTTTCCATAATGCTGTCAACCAGATGCCCAAACACAACCACACAGCCTCATCATGGTAACTGGAAAGAAAAAAGAGAGATATTACTGAATAGATGTAACAAGGCCTCCCCTCTTGGGCCTTACAGGCTACAATTCTCAGCTTGTCATTCAGGCCCTTTCCGAGGCCTCATTTCTCCCTGGTCTCACCTTTTGCTTCATCAGCCACACTCTGACTTTGTCCTTGTCAGACCCTGTGTCTCTGCTATCTCCCCAACACACCAGACCTTTGCCAAACTCAGGTTTGTAACAACAGTATTTTCTCTCTCTAAAATATTCCTCCTTGGTCCCTTCCTTTTCAAATAAACTCCTATTCATCCCTTCAAACCTGTTCCAATGTTCTACTTTTGAGATGTTGAGTTGATTTCCCTCAGAATGAGTTAATTATTCCCTCCTTTGGTTCCTACAGCATCCGTCTAGTATGACAAATATACCATCTTCTGTCTGTCTATATGTCTGCAGACAAAAAATAGTTCAGTTTGTACAAAAGAAATTTTAGTAGGTTGGACAATTGTGATTATTTTCAGTTTGACTATTTTGTTTGTGCATTTTACACTCATAGCCACTGAAAGTAGTAAGAAGCCATATGGAAATTTTCAGGATTTGGGGGAAAGCCAGGATGTTAAAAGCGGAGATGTGAGATCCAGGCCCAGAGCCGGAATTATCTGTGTAACATGAGGCAAATCAGCCCCTTTCTCTGAACCTTACTTTCTATATGCTTGCCATAAGGGAATAGGAATATAGGAAGTGGGATCAGCCAACCCTCTTCCTCTGCCAGCTCCAAACAGGTAGGCTTCAGCAACGCTCCTCCCAGGCAAGAAGAGAAAGACCCCAAACGGTAACCTCAGTATCACATGCAGTAGGAAGTTTCCGGACAGGCTTATTGCTGCAGGGGAGCATTGGGTCTCAGTGCTCGGCCTATCTGAGGAGGCCTCTGCAGCAGAGAGCAGTGATGTGGCCTCAGTGCAAGCTGACGCCAGGGTGGCTGCGGGACCCTGAGTGGACACAGGGGATACCTCTCTGTGTGCCACACACCTTGCCCAGAATTGCCTGTCTTCCCTGAGAAGGTGCCTCACCTACCAAGCTGTGTCAACATTGAGCTTTACTTAATTTCTGACTCAATCGCCTGCACACCACAGGGTCCCAGAGAAACTACCAGGAGTGATCACAGATCCAGGCATAAGACTTGAGCACCACTAGGTGTGTCCCCAAAACTTAAAAACATAACATAAAATAAAATTAAAAAATAAATTAAAATTTAAAAAAGATGATTTCCCAGTCAGGAGACACATAAACAGTGTAGAACTCCTACATGAATGCTCGAGGCCTTAAGTTGATCCCGGGATAGCACAGCACTCTGAGCACTGCTGGGGTGCACCGCACAAGCGCTGCTGGATCCCCAAGGGTTGCACAGCTGTGAGAACTGCTGGGGTACACTGGGGGGATACGCTGGGCCAGCACTTCCGGTCCCCAAGAATCTCTGGGGAGGCACCTATTAAAAAGAGGAGCCCCATTTTTTACTGTAGGTTATTTTAGACAACTAGAACACATAAACCCTTAGGCTGTGGATGTATATAACATGACCAGACACCTACAGACAATATTTAATATTAATTTAGTTAATTAATGCATATTTAAATTACACAATACACAAATTAACATTATAAGTGGGTTTTTTCTATTTGAGTTATTCAAACAATAGCCTCAAACTTTCATTTCAGACTCATAGATACCACCAGTTCTGAGAAATGTAGAACTGGAACCAAAGGCAACAGGCCCATCCCCGGGGAGGCGGGGCTATTGCTCCCAGCAGCTACCAACAGGTCTCCTGGGACCGAGGGCCCTGGAGAGCCACTCTGAAAGCCAAGGCCAGTCCATCTGTCTGTCACAAGAGTCAGCACTTCTACTCCTTGGGACGCACCTGGGAAATTTCTTCTTTTACCACCAGTTCACTCCCTGCACCAGGCACCTCACAGGTGTTGGCTCAGTTAACCATAACCGGCTCAAACCACCCCCCAGATCTAGGCACCACGCCTAGCTGGCGTAGCTGTGGCTGCAGTAAGTCACATCACAGTTGGCCCAAAGCAGAAGTCTGACAACTACTGCTGCGTGCCAGTGTGCCAGCCACCAGCCAGCCTTCAAGGTGCCAGTGTGCCAGCCTCCAGAGTGCCAGACTCCAGTGTGCCGGTGTGCCATCCTCTAGTGTGCCAACCTCCAGTGTGCCAGCCTCCAGCCCAAGCCGTCTCCTCCACAATACCTCCCTCATTCAACCCTACAGAATTCTATTTTGATTCACTAGATGATGAATAATGATATGATTACTAATGATATGATTATTAGTAAATACTCCGTACTAGTGATCAGACCATCATCAAGGCCTGTTGTTCTGAGACTCCAGAAGGCAGGGAGAGCCAGTCCCATCTGTGCGGCAAGAGTTGAGAGAGGGGAGTTTTGAGAAAAGTAGAGATTTTTTCTGTCTGAAAAAATTAATGGGGTAAGGGGCTGGGCAGTTTCTACTTATAGCCCAATGGCTCTCAAACTTTGTTGACTGTTTTTAACCAGACAAGGCACCTATAACCAAGCTGGTGTCCAGTCTGAACTATGTACCATTTTAAATGAGCATTACAGAAAGAGGGAGGCAGGAATCTGCAATTAAAAAATATAAACCCAGGTGACTACAATGTATAAAAAGTTTGAGGACCTGCACCTCAGCCCATGCTGCCCCCACCCCCGCCCCGAACTGCCCCAGTGGTTCACAAGCAGCACCAGGTCAAGTGCTTCCCCAGCACAGGGCAGATGCCCAGCAGAAACTGCCTCCTGACACCCAGGTACAGGGGTGGGGAGGGTGGGGGCAGCAGTGAGTTGAAGGACAGTTTGCCTCTCCTAACTCTCCAGTCTACTGAAGTGCCCAGGAACAGAATTAGGATCCAGACTGGGGGTTGCTCCACAATGACCCTGCAGGGGCCTGGAAAGTGTGCTGAATGCAGGCAGGAGTGGGCTTGAGGTTGAATAGCCCCCTTCCGACGTGAACTGCAGAGCCAGACAAACTGGGCACCGGGGCTGAGACAGGGAGAGAAATCCAAAGGTATCAGACGGGGGTCCACTCATCACGCCAGGTAAGAGAACAGACACTCCAGCCTGAGGCCAGGCCTAAGCAACCCTCTGAAGGCGTAGAGGCCCTTGGTCCCATCGCTGTGGTCCAGGGCCCCGAGCTGCTCCAGCAGGGCAGGCAACTACAGAGAGAAGCCGGCACAGCCCTGCCACTGCTCACCTGTAGAACCAAACCCAGACAGCCTACGCTGTACCTCTAGCTTTCTCAGCAGCTCGCCTAGCTAATGTCCTCACAGTGCAGCTGGTGACTGAGAGATCCAGAGGACGACGTAGGGACTTAGCTAAAAGTCTCAGCACCTTCGTGAAAACACAGATGGCACTTACAGAGCAGCCCTGACTCCCTCTGCACAAAGTCAGGAGTCCTTCCTCCATCTGCCTGTCGGTCACCACAAGACGGAACAAACTCTGGCAGCATCCTTCGGCAGGCTGGCCATCTTACTCACCGCTCCTACCCTCCCAGCTGAGGGCAGCCCCCCGAACCGGCATCAGTGAAGACACCCCCTGCCACCACCACACACAACCCTAAAACCTCTAGTCCAGAGTTCAGAGCCGCACCGCCTGTGCAGAAACACATCATACCCACTCCCCAGATGCCTAGCTAGAAAGGCGGAGTTGGAGCCTAAATGACAGATGCTCCTGCCCCTGGCTGGCAGCAGGCTTACCTGTGACCCCTGATGCCCTGAGATTAGAGCAACACCTGGGAGAGAAGTCAGAAGAGCGACAGGTGAGACCACCACAGGTCCCCGAGGACGGTGCCTACCCTGCACCCAGGAACACCCACCCCACATGCCACAGTCAGCTGGGCTGCAGGGCCTAAGCCTGGGGAGCTGGGTACTGGGTGGGGTCTGGGGGAGCAGCCTGGAGCCTCTCCTCCCTTCTCTGATGCATCCTCACCAGGGCTGCATTTCTCCAGCTCACCTGAGACGCTCCTGCAAGAAAGGGCTTGGATGACTCCTCCTGCTCCTGTTTATCTCGGCTCTGCAGCAGTTTTCCCAAACTGAGCAGCAAAAGGGAAGACCTCAAAGAGGCGACTCTCTTCCTAGCTGCATCTCCTTCCTAATCCTCTGGGCGCCTTGGAATAGAAGCTCAGAAGGAAGAAAAAGAGATTTTCAACTTTCAGGAACTAGCTCTGTCGCCCTCTGCACAGCCTCGGGAGGCCATCACTCTCTGCCTTTTAGGACTCCATCCAAAAATCCTTCAGCCCTCCATGTTCCCCAAAATGACAGTGCTCATGTGTGGCTGGAACCTGCCCCGATCCGGCAGCTCATTTAAATAGAGCTCATCACAACAACAGTGTTGGTGCAGAAGTGAGTAGCTGCAGGGCCCTGGGGACCCCCTGTTTATACGTAGGAAGAATGATGCAATCTGGGTATCAAAATAGCAATCCAGAATGGAATAACAGGCTCACGCAGCAGCGGTGCCTGCACAGCCAGAGCTCAAGTTGACACACTCTGTCAGCCCCACACTGCTGCAGCAGCAGCTGCCGGCACACACTCGCACCGCATCGCTGTAAAAATCAGCAGGAGCCCAAGACTGCCCTCCATGCCCCTGTACCAAGTGGGGGAGTACGTGGGGGTGGGGGAGGCTCCGACAGACGTTAAAATCTGTCTCCTACACACTCACCTGCTCCTGCCACTTCACCTGAAGTCCTTATCCTGTGACGTCACAGTCAGTTGCCATAGTGACCAATTGTCCGTCACCAGCAGAGGATTAGGACTTCAGGGAGAGAAGACACACATTTATGATGCACAAAGGTTCTGAGAGGGGTCCCCTGGCAGCTAACTCTGTATCTCCCGGGAGATAACAGTCACAGGCAAGCCGGGTGGGGGGGGGTGCGCTACGAGAGGGGTAAGGAAAACTAGGACATGTTAGAGGAAAGACGATCAGATGAGGCACAGAGTGAAGCACAGCCACAGACGCACAGAGCAAGAGCACAGAAAGAGAGCAGCCTAGGCTGAGCAGGGAGACTGACAGGCACAGACTCCCCAAGGGCCCTGAGTTCTGAGCCAAGGAGCTTAACCTTCATCCTAAAGGCAAAGCCACAGGCTCTGGAGACAGAGCCCAGAGAGGAACTTGTCCTGTCACTCACCAGCAGAACCCTCAAAGAAAGCAGCAAGGGTGTTGTTTCAAAGAACAGCATGACCAAACTTGAATGTGAGAAGTCATAGGGGCTGTAACAGCAAAGGGGCCGGACACGAGACTGTCCGAGCAGAGACAGGTCCCGGGACAGGGAGAGGGCAGCTGCTCAGTCCTGTCTGACATATGTCCTATGTTCTCAGACATCTAGAGACTTATAGGATAAACTCTGGACCAATGATTGATCTAAAGTTTGTCAAAAATTCCTATTATCCCTAAGGTAATCTTTAGGTGATAAACCAGGATTCTATATTTTTAGCAAGTTTTTTCATATAATCCTGTGCATAGCACAATACTGGTTTGAGGACCGATGATCTAGAGCAAAGCCCTGGGCCACTGCATTGTCTACCAAGGACTTGCCACATTCAGCCCTGCCTCTTCCTGTCATTCTTCTAATTGAGCTAGAAGTGTTTCAAAATACAAAACTGAGGGGCCGGAGCGATAGCACAGCGGGTAGGGTGTTTGCCTTACGTTTGACCGACCCAGGTTCGATCCCTGGCATCCCATATGGTGCCCCAAGCACTGCCAGGAGTAAACCCTGAGCATTGCTGGATGTGTCCCCAAAATAAACAAACTTAATAAAATAAAGTAAAATGAAAATAAACATAACTAATTCTAATTTATTGCCCCAACTTTCCATGGGTCCCTAGAGTCTATGGAATGGTTTGATTTTGCTGAAGCCCTTTCTAATTTCACCCTAAATTTTCTTTCTACATCTCCTACTTCTCTACTTCAATCTGTTGAAGAATCTCTCTTCTGTTCCTCTGTCTTCACCAAGTGCCTCTTCCCAACTCTGTTTCTTGCCTGAGATTTTCCTTCCTCTATCTTTCTGGCCCTACCAGCTCCTACAGCTCTAGTCCCACATCATGTCCTCCCCCTACAAGTCCAAATCCACCCAATCACCCCACGCAGAGCCTCAAACAGGCCAGGAAATTACAGTCTACCTGCATTGAGCAAAGCTTTTAGACACAGCCATGCCCATTTGTTTGCTCTTTGTGTGTGGCGACCTGGTGCTCGCAGTGGAGCATACCTTCAGGTGAGACACCCTGGCTAGTCCCTGATTCAGCATGCTCTGGCCCAGCACCCGTGGGGATGGCCCAAGTGTCTCCCAGCACCACTGGCTATAAATTCCCAACAATGGGGAAAAAATCAGATTATCCACAGTGGCTTTTCCGCTGTGATGGCAGAATTGAGTGGTTGTGGTAGAGCTTATACAATAGGCAAAGCCAAAAATAGCTACTATACAGCCCTTTACAGAAAAGTCTGGTGACCCCCTATCCTAAAGTAATATCTCCTTCAATTTTTTTTTGTTCCAAGTTAACTCCAACTCCTATACTGAGAAGTCTGACTCCAGTTTTGATAACTGGGGCTTATTTGAACTGGAACGTCAGGTTTTTTCTTTTTCAAAAAGCTTTATTAAGACTCACAAATTAGAGACAATCTTATTGCCATAAGAGAAAACTTCTAATTTTACAACACAAGTGAAAAATTCCAAAGAGGAATACTATAACTTTAATAAACACCCTAATTTCTAGTTTACAGTTCTTTTAAATTTCTTTCTAATGCAGTACCCCAAGCTTTCAAAAGAACACCAAATCAGATCTCAGAGGTAGGTGGCCCAGTGGTTGAATATTCATATATCATGAGATTCTGGGTTTGATCCCTGGCACAACCAAGTTTAAAGAAATAGGGACAAATCAAGTCCCTCTTGAAATGACACAGAACTAAGACTGTGTCTTTCAGTTATTAGTTTGGTTTTTAGCATATGATGCTGGGGATGGAACCAGGGCCCTGTTCAGGCCAGACCCATACTCCAGCCTGAGGCAGCTCCTCACACAATTCTCTACTGTCTGAGATCAAACAGATACACGGATACAGACCAACGAGCAAGTCTTTTCCTTTCATAGAAAGAGGTTAAGGCTGAGTATGGCATTGGTACTACCTTTTTTAAAAACCAAGATGACAATACCTAATAAGCACAGTGTTTCAGGAGGAGGGGGGACCAGCCTACCAGGAGTGTTTAGATGATAAAATGGGAGGTGACTTGGAGAAAAACCTGGTAAGACAAGCACTTACAAGGGACAATCCAGGAGTTGAGGCTCTCAAACAAGTCTGAAGCCAGACTGGGGAGCGCAGTGATGGCCTTGCTAAATTCCTGCTCTGATTCAAAGTACTTGAGGACCTTGTTTTTATGTTTTGGGTCCATACCTGGCATTTAACCAAGGTTACTCCTGACTCTGAGCTTAGGAATTACTCCTAATGATGATCAGGGGACCATATGGGATGCCGGGATCAAATCTGGGTAGATCTTGTGCAAGGCAAGTGCCTTCCCTGCTGTAATATCATTCCGGCCCTGTATTTGGGGACCTTCAGGTGGCTAGAAACTCAGGCCCTGAAGAGGAGAGTGTGATCAGGGTTGAAGCTAGAGGCTTTAGAAACTTGCTTCTCAGAAGCAGTAAGAGCAGTGAGGTCAGGCAGGGGTGACAAGGTGCCTACAGGACAGGGAGCAGATCTGAGAGAGCCAGAGAGTCAGAATCAGGGCCCAAAAGTCCAGTGAGTGTTCAAGGGTCATAGATAGTCAGTCTCCATAGCCCAGCTCCCAGAAACCTGCTGAGTCAAATCCAGCTTCTGTACCACAAAGCACCTAGTGAAATGCACAGGGAGCAGGTAAGCTGAGTCCATGCTGCCTCGCTTCTTTTCTCTTCAAATATCAAGGGTCAGTCCAAGAGCTGTAGTCCAGACATGGTTCAGGCAAAGCCACTGTCCCCATTTCTGGTTGGGCCTGAACAGAGACAGAGAGCCCCCGCAAGCAATGGGAGTTTTCCAGTTCCTGTTGCCTTCAAGTACAGGCAAGTTCTGGACTCACAGACAAGGGAACTGAATTCTTTTCTGATCCTGTTAGTGACCAATTAAGTGACACTCAGCAGGCTTCCAACCCTTTCTGAACTTCTAAGGTAAAGGCCCATTTCTACAGCGAGAGGTTATAAATGTATTTTATACCCTCCACAACATTCAAGATTCCACTTGAATGAGAGTTCCAGCAGACCAGGAGGAGTCTCCAAAACCTGGTCATCCATCACAGCACTGTCCTTTCCCCCCCTCTCTCTCTTCTCTCTCTCCCTCTCTCCTCTCTCCCTCTCTTCTCACCCTCTCTCAATCTCACCTCCCCTCTCTCTCTCTCTCTCTCTCTCTCTCTCTCTCTCTCTCTCTCTCTGCTAAGCTGTTTTAGCTATTCCCTTTCAAACAGCAAGCACATCCCCGCCCCTGAACACAGCCTGCCTCCGTCCTATCACCAAGGGAATTGCTTCCCAGTAACGGGCACTTTTCTGAGGTGCCAGTGCTGCTCCAGGGCCCTGGAGAGCCAATTAAGGTGAGGAAAGTGTTCCTGAAGTGTAGAGCCGTCCTGCTGATGGGGCGCCCAGCTCCTGCACCTGCTGCGGACCCAGCTCAGACCAGCTCAGCAGCTGCCTCAGGGGCTTGGGTCACTGCCCACCAAAGACCCCAAAGGGCTGGACACAACACTCGGTGCCAGGAATCTGTCAGCTGCAGTCTCCTCTTCTACCAGCTCCGAGAGCTGAGGTGTGGGCTGGGGCCTCCCACTAGCGCCCCAAGTCATTAGAGCCCCTCCAGCTGAGCAGCTCATTAAGAGTCATTTCCCTCTCTGACTCGGAGGTTGTAGCATCTTGCATCAGTGCCTCTCTTTGGGTCTTCCCAAAGCCCCCTAGGTCTGCCCACAGAGGGACAGTGATTGCTCTCCCTTTCAGCATGTATAGTATACAGGGGATGCTCTTCATGAGGCACAAGGCTGGGTTAAACCTTTGATGTTCCTAGAGCTAGAAGCTGCAGTTAATACCCACACAGAGTGCCAAAGTCCACACTACGGGCCAAGGGCCAGGACAGTATCCACACTGATGACTGGACCAGTAAGCTAAGCAAGTAGATTCTGGGATTTCCATTAGAGAATCAAGGAATCCCCATCAGGATTTATACTCTAGAAGCTGGTAGAATTTCCTCCATCCATATCCTCCACGTTGCCTTTCCCTCTGAAACTGCAGGTGGAACCAGAGGTGCCCCAAGACCTTCAGACATCCTGCACACAGGAAATGAGAGTTCAGGCACACCTGCTCCCTACAAAGCTTTCTTTAAAGCAGGGCTGGGGATCCTTTGTTCTGCCAAGGGCATTTGGATTATGTATCATTCTGGGGCCGTGCGACACAGGGGAGATGGGCTGCAGGCAGCGGATGGAAAGCTTACATGTCTACTCTGTCATGTATCAGGGCCAGACCAAGGAAAATTCCTGATTTATTGGACTTTGAAATCCTATGGCCAGATGTTCCTTTCTCCTGAATCACATTGAGATTCAAAGGCCACCTTTCCAGATAGAATTTGACCTGAGGAGCCTCAGAAATCATATAGAAGTTAAGGTCCCGCAAATACTGCCAGGAATAACCTCTGAGTCAGTTCTCACCGAACATTCTGGATGTGCCCTCTCCATCCAAAGAGCATATGACCTGAGATCACTTTTTTTTTTTTTTGCTTTTTGGGTCACACCTGGCGATGCTCAGGGGTTTCTCCTGGCTCTGCACTCAGGAATTACTCCCTGGTGGTGCTCAGGGGACCATATGGGATGCCGGGATCGAACCCGGGCCGGCACAGGCCGGCCGCGTGCAAGGCAAATGCCCTACCGCTGGGCTATCGCTCCGGCCCTGAGATCACTTTTTAATTAGGCTTTAAAGCATATGGTATGGAAGAGATAGTTCCCTTGGTTGTTTAAGTCCATTTCCAATATCTGCCTTTCTGCAGAGCTGCAGCACAGGGGACCCTCGCTATAGTCCCTTATAACACCTATATACTATATACACTTATACACCTTATATACACTATGGTGCCTTATAACACCTGTCAAAACTTTTGCCCAGCCAGCACCATAAGCCCTGAGACCTGGTGTTGTCCATTTTCCTACTATGATGAAGTCGTTAGAAAGAGCATGGTTCTATTAATTAACACCTGATAATAGAGATTCTTCATTCTCCCCAGCAATTCTGTGACTCTAGGTGAATATGGAAACTCCCCTGAGCAAGGTACAAAGATCTTAGGTCAGAAGAACTTGTTTGGCCTGATCTGACTCTTCAGTCGTTGGTAAACCTATGATTTTTACAGAATCACAATCCCCAATTTTTCATTGGTATAATATGAATAATACCTGCATTTCTGCAGTTGTTGTGAGGTTTGGAAAAGTCAGTTCAGACATTAGAACACAGAGAAAAATGTCTATCACCCAGCTTGTGCTTGATAAATGTGTTTTGCAATTCCAATTTGCAGAATGGAAAGCAGCCTATCACAAGTAAAAAGAAGACTTCCAGGCTAGAAGGCAAAGGAGATGTGTGTGGATTCATTCATTAAAGTAAGTAATTAACTTAGGCCTCTATCCTGTGTCAAGTTCTGATTTGTGGGATGAAAGGCATAGTCCAGCTGTGTGGGAAGAAACCCACTCCAAGCCCTCCCTCAATTCCAAGTGCCAGTGCAGAGTCCAGGCCTGGGGAGGATCCACTGAGTTTAGAAACTGTTGGATGCAGTTTAGGCTTAGCTAGTTTGGGAGCTTTGCTGTTTTATCCTCTCAGCTTAATCGATTTACATGTTCTTAAGCCAAGGTTCATAGAATGAGGTCTCTCTCCTATATTAACACTGATGGAGGGTGTGGCAGTTACAGAAGTCACCTTGACTCTGAATGAGTATCTTCTGACTTATTATTATACATCTACTAGGACTTCTATGTTATCCAGATTGGGCACAGCTCCTCTTTGTACCCACTGCACCCAGTGTGGGACAGTTTAAATTTACCAGGAGACTACCACTCTGGCTACGTTGAGACTATCGTTTAAGATTATAGGAAGGATCATACTAGTTTGCCCTCATGCAGGCAAGTGTGACCCTTTCAGTATACAGAGATCAAGATATTCAGAATCACCCTGGTGGAGATTTAAATAAGAAGGACCTTGTGGATGCCATCTAGATTACATGAAGCCCATAAAATTAAGATGTATTACTTTATAGCAGCCCCCTCTCTCCAGTGTTTTACATAAGAGATAATCTTGGAAGGAATTAGTCCTTGGTGTAATCCTTTGTAAATAAATTAAATTAAAAGTTTATACTTTTAATGGAAATGTTACTGGCGCCTGCTCGAGCAAATCGATGAATAACGGGATTCAAGTGATCAAGTGAAGTGATACCTGTAATAGGGTGTGGCACCACCCTTCTACACTCTTCTACTATCTAGAAGCTGTTTAGGGTTCTTTGTTGACAGGACCCTCCCTGTCAACAAAGCACCCCTCTTTGGTAGAACTCTCTTTCGGGTAAGATCCTCTCTCTCTGGTGGGACTCCTTTCTGATAGGACCTTCTTTGGTAGGCCATTCTCTCTCTGGTGGGATCCTTTTGGTAGGAGACTTGGGCTCTTGTGTATGGTCTAAGTTCTGACCAGAGCTAGAGTTCTTTCATTAGATTGGATTGAGGTGGTAGAGCTTTTGTACAATTAAAAGCCTTTTGGAACTGCACCGGACTTGTGACTTTTCACCCATTCCCCCGGCGGCCTCGGAGGTAGAAGAGAACTTCTGTCCTGATACTGTTGGGGACCCCAGTGGCTCCCTGACAAGAAACCAGCAGAACAACCCAAGCCCATTTGTAGCATGCTCCCCAGAAGCAGCAACTACTAGGCTCTGCCTGGAGAAACAACAAACATGAAAACGGACTCATTCGCACACAATGCGGCCTTATTTGACCAGAGGATGATGTTCACTTCACTTGATCACTTGAATCCCGTTATTCATCGATATGCTCGAGCGGGCGCCAGTAACATTTCCATTGGACCCTATCACGTGCCAATGTAGCCCAATGGCATCTGGTTGATTCAGGAATATGAAGAGCCTCAAACCGTTCCTTCAGGGGTCTTAACAAGGAAGTCTGACCATCTTGTAGGTGGGCGGCCACGTGATCTTTTGACATCCCGTGGGATCCAGTCAGTAACGGCTCTAGTCCAGCGGTTGTCTCCAAATAGCATTACATGTCCAGCCCATCTGATTTTCGAAGCCTTGGCAAACGAGACAGCATCCCTGATTCTGGAATAGCGACGGAGGTCAGAACTCCGGATTCCTTCACTCACTTGAGTGAGACGTGATATTCCAAGCATAGCTCTTTCGATGCCTCTCTGGGAGACCCGAATAGCATTCTCATCCTGCTTTCGTAGGGCCCAGGTCTCTGAGGCGTATGTTAATGCAGGGAGAACGGTGAAGTCGAAGAGATATGCCCGGAGCCGGAGGTTCTTTGTCCTTTTAGCTATTTCTTCGATGTCTTTGAAGGCATTCCATGCCGCTCTCTTCCTCCTGCGCAGCTCAGGTTTTAGGTCGTTCATCATGTTGACTTCTCGACCTAGGTACACATAACTGCTGCATTCAGAGATATTTGTTCCATTGAGAGTGAATGGGGCCTCAGGAACTAGTTAATTTCTCATGAACATAGTTTTCTTCAGATTCAGCTGTAGACCTACCTTTCCACATTCTCAGTCAAAGTCAGCCAGCATTTGTGCCGCTTGGCTAATGTTTGGTGTTATTAGAACGATGTCATCAGCGAAGCAGAGGTGGTGTAGTTGCCGACCATCTATCTTCACTCCCATTCCTTCCCATTCTAATTGTCTCATGATGTTCTCGAGGGTGGCATTGAAGAGTTTTGGTGAGATGGTATCACCCTGTCGAACCCCTCTTTTGACATCAATGATCACTTCTTTGTAGAATGGTGAGATCCTGGTGGTGAATCCGTAATACAGCTCCACGAAGGATCTTGATGTATTGGGTTTGAACACCCTGTTTGACTAGGGCTTCGATGACTGCTTCAGTCTCCACAGAATCAAAGGCTTTCTGTAAATCAATGAACGTGAGACGAGAGGCATCTTGTACTCCCTACAAACCTCAATGAGCTTGGTTACTGTGTGGATATGGTCGATTGTGCTGAATCCTTTCCGGAAACCTGCTTGCTTGCATGGTTGTCCTTCATCTAGTGTTCTGCTAATCCTGTTCAGGATGACTCGTGTAAACAACAGAGGATGATGTTAAGGGACTTTTATTCTTTTTTCATTTTGCCGGGGGTGGGAGGGAGGAGACAACTCACCTAGAAGTGCTCAGGTCTTACTCCAGGCTCTGTGCTCAAGAATCACTCCTGGTAGAGTTAGGGGATGCTCTGCTCCCCAGAGAACAAATCCAAGTGGCATGCAAGGCGGAGTGCCTTACCCTTTATTATCACAGTCCCTTTGTGTTCTTAAAGCCTTAACATATCTCCCCCTGCCAACCCCTCTAGCCCCTCACAGTTTTTAAAAATTTACTGTCAAAAAATAGATTAGCATAAAGAGACAAGGCCTCGTGCAGATAAAGTAGTGGTGTTGAAGCTACCTCTAAGAAAGCGACTCCCACAGCACAGATTCTCAGATTACAAGTCAGAAATCCAAGTTTGAATATGCAGCATCTCTCTAGACTTGCTAGGAATAAACAACAACTCAGCTTTTCACTAACAGAACTTCTGGGAGCTATTTTTGTAGACCTTTGGAAAACACTGAGTGAGCAACAAACATCTACTATTATTACTAGGGCATAGAAAAACCCACAGAGTTATTGCTCCTTTATGTGAAATGTATTTACTTACAAAACTGTGATGCCAGGGATTGAACCAAGGCCTCACACATGAAAGACAAGTGTTCTACTGCTGAGCTACAACATCCCAACCTGTCTGAACTTTAGTCTTTTCTTCACATCCTTATCACATTTATTACTAGTATCTGTTTACTGATTTTTCCTTCAGTAGGATAAGAGTTTCTTAAAGATAAGAGCCTGTTTGACACAATATTAATAGACATCTGTGAAGGAGATATATTTACCAATCAACAAATTTTACCCAGTATATAATTCTAAAATCTGAGTAGTAGAGAAAGTTTGACTCACTCTTCACATAAATGCAAATATGGAAGGTAACAGGGTCCAATGAAATCATCAGACACATTAAAGACCAAGAAATTGCCTCTCTGTCCCCCGGCATCCCGTATGGTCCCCGGAGCACCGCCAGGAGTAATTCCTAAGTGCAGAGCCAGGAGTAACCCCTGAGCATCTCCGGGTGTGACCTAAAAAAAGCAAAAAAAAAAAAAAAAATGTCTCTCTGGTCCCAAATAAATCAAATTTGTAACGCAACAGATTATTTTTACTTCAGTTTCACAAGTTATAACTAACATTATTTCTATTAATAATAAAATAATAACCATTAATTTAACATATATTGGCCTCTGATTTGCTTTATCCTAAAATTAATATGGAAGGCTTTATTTTGTACTCATTTCCTCTTCCCAAAATCTTGCAGTAAACTGCTATTGTCATTATTCCTACTGTACAAGTAAGCATGTCAAAGCTACAGTTATTAAGTGGCAGATAAATCAGAACTCATATTTATATTCCCAGGCATATATGTGTGTGTGTATATATATATATTTCAAAATTCATTCTAATCCCTCAGTAAAGTAGAATTACTTATCAGCATACATTATGATTCCAATCTTCAATTGTCTCCAGTATGAATCTAATTCTCTAATTTTAATGTCAAATCAAGAATAGATACATGGGGCTGGAGCAATAGTCCAGCAGGTAGGGCGTTTGCCTTGCATGCAGCCAACATAGGTTCAATCCCTGGATTCCCATATGTCCCCTGAGCACTGTCAGGAGTATTTCCTGAGTGCAGAGCCAGGAGTAACCCCTGAGTATAGCTGGGTGTGGCCCGAAAAAAGAAAAAAAAAAAGGCTTGATACATGGTTGGCTCAAGTTAAAAATCTTGCATGAGGGCCCAAAGGATGTGATTCCGTGCCAGAGCACCTTTCTTGCATACCTAAGGCCCTGAATTCAATCCCTACCCCCACATCTCTGAGGGCGATCATAAGCTTCATGTGAACCCCAGTTTTTAAACAAGTGCATTAGATATCACAACTCTAGGTAAAAGACCTAAACATGATTTGAAACCATAAATCTCTTAGAAGAAAGTTTACTGGAAAAGCTTCAGGACAAAGGAGTTGGCAATAATTTAATATATATGATATCAAAAGAAAAGCTTGATAAGTTGAATTTCATCCAAATTAAAAGCTCTTTTTTTATCAAAAGATATTTCATCAAGTATCTACAATTCCTAGGGCATAGAAAAACTCCCAGAGTTATTGTTCCTCTGTCTAAATGTATTTATTTCAGACAAAGAAAGAACACTCTCCTTGCCTTATTTCAAAAACTATTTCAGAACAAAATAAATCAACAGAATAAAAAGGCAATCCAAGGATTGGGTGGAAATATTTACCAACCACATATCTGATAAGGGTCTGGTCTTTAAAATATTTAAAGAACTTCTACAACTCAACAACAACAAAACAATGTGATTTAAAAATAGTGAGTGCCGGAGCGATAGCTACCAGCGGGTAAGACGTTTGCCTTGCAAGCAGCTGACCTGGGTTTGATCCCCGCATCCCATATGGTCCCCGAGCACAGCCAGGAGTAATTCCTGAGTGCAGAGCCAGGAGAAACCCCTGAGCATTGCCGGGTGTGACCCAAAAAAAGCAAAAAAAAAAAAAAGTGAGACTCTACACTAAATACAGGCAAAAAAAATGCACATGATGGCCTCTAAGTGTATGTAGTGCAACCCACAACATGTAAGAGAAGGAAAAGAGAGAGAGGGAGAGAGAAAAGAGATAAAGAACCTGCCATTTAGGCAGGCTATGGGAGGGGGAGGGAAGTGGGGACATTGGTGGTGGGAAATGGGCACTGGTGGAGGCGGGGTGCTGGAACACTTGTGACCATAACCTCCAAACATGAACAATATTGCAATTGTATATCTCAAGGTGGTATAATAAAATATTAATAAAAAATACCAAAAAAAAATAGTGAGACTCTAACATTAAACAACTTACAGTTTCTTCTTTCCTTCAACCCCCAGCCCCAAGCAGATACCATTCTACTTTTCTTCCCTATAAACTTGGCTGCTCTAGATACTACATGTAACTCGGAATCAAGACAGTATTTGCCTTTTATCACTGGCTAATTTCATTTAGGATAACAGACTCCAGTTCTGTAGTATGCATTCATGCTGTAGCTATTATACTAATTTCCACTGCAGCTACACCATTTTATATTCCAACCAATAATGAACAGAATTCCAGTTTCTCTGCATTCTCCAGTTATTTTCCATGTTGTCATTTATTTACCAATGTATTTGCTGAATTAGGTGTAGGGCCTCAAGCATGCAAGCACACACTCTGCCATGGACTCATTTCCTCAATTGATCTTTCTGTTTCTTTTGGGTCACAACCAGCTGTGCTTAGGGCTAACTCCTAGCTCTGCATTTAGGGATTACTCAGAGGGGTGCTAGAGGACCATACACTGTACCAGTGATCCAACCCAAGGTCAGTTGCTTGCAAGACAAACTATATATATATACTATCTATCCACACTGACCCCACTACATTTTGACAGCATCTTAGTGACTGTGAAGCATCTGATCGTGTCTGAATTTACTATTATTTATTTATTTATCTATTTATTTATCTATCTATCTATCTATCTATTTTCTTTTTGGGTCACACCCAGCAATGCTCAGGAGTTACTCCTGGCTCTGCACTCAGGAATTACTCCTGGCAGTGCTTGGGGGATCATATGGGATGCCGGGATCGAATCCCAGTCAGCCGAGTGCAAGGCAAACGCCCTACCCATTGGACTATCACTCTGGCTCTGAATATTTTTACTGATGATTAGGGATCCTGATCCTATTTTTCATGTGCTTAAATGCATACTTATTTCAGAGAAAAATTGATTCAAGAATTCTGCCACTTATTTTTGTCTTATTTTGAAGTTGCTCATTTTTTTATTTTACTGTGGAGAAGAGTTCTTTGTATGTCTGAATATTAACCCAATCACTGTATCACTGTCTTCCCGTTCATCATCGATTTGCTCGACGGGCACCAGTAATATCTCCATATGACCTGTCTCATGCAAGTAGAACCCAAGGGCACCTGCTTGTTCCAGGAGTGTTAATAATTTTGAGGATAGATTTAAGAATCATAATACTTATAAATTTAACTTACTGGATTTTCAAGCATTCTTTTTAATAATTAAAAACATGTATTTGCTGGACAAGTATGCTACTTTAAAATACATTTAATTTTAAAATGCAAATATTAAGTTTTAAGTATGTTCAAATATTCACTAAAGATCCTTCAAAACTGATCATCAAATATTGCTGGCATTAGTAAACAGAATAAGATTTGTACGCTAAAATTAACAGTTTAAGAATTATTTGTTAAACTTTGAAACTCAGAAGCTAATTTTTTAAAAATCAAGGTAGATCATATCTAACTCTCCAAACTCTCTACCCCCAGAAAAGCACGGGAGCAGGCTGACACAGAAACAGTTTTGAAGAGCTCAGAGTTCAAGTCTAAAGCCCCTCTGAACCGTAATGACTTGAAAAGAACCTGATACATCTCTCGGGATCACTTTGTAAATACTGCAGACACAAAACAAACAGAAATAATGTTTCTAAATGCTGCCAACTTATTTGATTTTCTCCTGCTAGTATTTCTAAGGATACTTGCCTGGCCTAGGTATAAGCCTTGTGCAAGAACAAACACTAAAATAAAGAGACCTGGCTCCTGGCTCCAGGGACTTCGTAGTTCTCAAAGAGATTGTTTCCTAGGAAACCTGATGTGGAGGAGCCAGACACAGCCTCTGCTCTGCAGGGCGGCAGTTTAGCTGGGGGGGATGGTTCACAGGCCAGCAGGATCCTGCTCAAGATTGGCTCCTCGCCAAGGGGAGGGGACCCAGCTACTCGCCCGCTATTGGGGAAGCGTGGTAAGCCAGGCCCTCACCCTCTCCAACTGGAAACCAATCGAATATTGAATTAAAAATCTCCCCGTTCCCTTAGACTGCCATCAATGCAAGGAAAAGCGTGAAAAGCCCCAGTTTACAAAACAGGTCTCGTAGGCATCAAGGGGATTGGCTTTTGCCTCACAGATTCCCCCAAAGAGCTGCTTTCAGCAATGAACGTCCCTTCGGCATTTAAATTTGAATTCTTTCTACATTTGAACTCCAGTTACTATGAAACAGGAAAAGACCTCTTATATAGGAACTTCTGGTGCGTCTGTACTTACCATCTGGGACAGTCTCAAGATCCTTGGCAGCCTGCCCCAGTTCCTGGATCAAGCCCTGGAGACAGTTCTTACAGAATACGTGCTGGCAGGGCAGGAGCCGGGCACACAAATCTTGCAAGTCCTGTTGGCACATTGAGCAGCTCAGCTTGGCCTCCATTGGTCCACTCTCAGGGCAGTGCGTCTAGCCAGCCAGATGTGGCCTTCCCGGGTAGCTCAAACCAAAATCAGGGGTGCCTGGGGCTTTTCCATAAAGACTTTCAGGGGAGAAGCAGCGTGTTGACCCAGCAAGTTCCACTCCCTATAAGCAAAACACACAAAACAGACTCATGTCTTGGAGGAGAAGTTACCGAATAGGCTAAAGAATACTCAAAATCCACAGCCTCGGGCCGGAGCGATAGTACAGAGAGGAGGGCATTTGCCTTTGCACTTGGCCAACCGGTGTTGAATCCAGGAATCCCATACGGTGCCCTGAGGCACCACCAAGAGTAATTCATTAGTGCAGAGCCACGAGTAACCTCTGAGCATCCTGAGTGTGACCCAAAACAACAGCAACAAATATCCACAGCCTCAGAACACCAGGCCTTACTCTTCCCCAGAACTGAAGGCTCCTGCCCAGCCTCTAGGTACAACCTCACCTCTCATTTGGGCCCAGGAGAATCCAGTCTCCGTGATGGAAAATAAAGCCTGGCGGTGTCTGCTAAGTTGAGACTTACCAGGATGACTTGCCATCAAGCGGCACAGACCTACTTTTTTCCCCCAAAAAAACATCCAACCAAGTTGGAACCAAGATTTCACTATAGAAAAAGAAATTTTGTTAAACGAAAAGTTTATGTCAGGTGTTTTATACGGCTTTATCACAATCCTCCCACCCCTCTTGGAGATAGAAACTAGAGTTCTGATACTTTTATAATTAAACATTGAGGGACAGGCTAAAGAAAGCAAGGCTCAGAGAGGTTCAGAGACAGGGTAAGTGTGGAGAGTTCACATTCAAATCCAGATCAGTCTGATTCTGGTCTCCATACTGAACTGTCTCTCAGGTGAGGCGCCTCCACACATTTCCATGAATTGCCTACAAATGTTTCTAAGCTCAGTTTCACTCTGATGGAAGTTTTTTACGTATAAATAGTTTGATTATCGACATATCCACCATGATGAGATTCTAGCAGCAGCAATAAGTTTCAGATCTAGTTCTCAAGTGTTACTTTGACTCAAGCTAATAAGAATAGAAAAGGCTATACTCAATAGGAAAAGGAAGTTTTCTTTAAACAGGGTTGTGGCATATAACTGCGGATGGTCCACACTACTTGGAGTAGATGAAGGAGGTGGGACTTAAGGCTATCATCATTGTGGTTTTAAGTCTGTCAAACTCAGCCACAGAGACAAAACCACATTTAAGTTAAAGTGGCAATTTAGTTTAGCAACCTATCATCTGCAAATGAATTGATATTAGTTAATTAACTGCTTGGGTTTTATAGTTTTTAAAAAATAATTTGTAGGGCCGGAGTCATAGCACACAACCAGTAGGACATTTGTCTTGCATGCATAGGACCCAAGTTTGATCCACGGCATCTCACATGGTCCCTCCCAAGCACCCTCAGGAGTAATTTCTGGAGTGCAGAGTCAGGAATAACCCCTTGAGCAACCTCTGAGCATAAGTGTGAACCAAAAAGCCAAAAAAAAAAAAAAAAAAAAAAGAAAAAAAGAAAATGTGTGAATGGTACTCACTTTCCTACATAAGAGAGGAAAAAAGAGAGGCTGGAGCAATAGCACAGTGGTTAGGGGCTTTGCCTTGCATGCAGTCAACCTGGGTTCAATCCCTGGCATCCCATATGGTCTCCCACACACCACCAGGAGTAGTTCCTGAGCGAAGAGCCAGGAGTAACCTCTGAGCATCAGTCGGATGTGAGACCCAAAAAGCAAAAAATAAATAAATAAATAAAAAGAAGAGGAAAAAAAGAGCATATTTAGTTTTATACTGAAGCAAATTAATTATGTAAGAAACAAATTAAGATTATTTCACCCAAATCTGATGTCTGTAATTATGCAAATAGATATTTTTCACTTGAGTCTGAAGTCTTTGATAACCAGAACTACTAAGGAAGAGGGTAAGTAGGCTGGAAGAGACTGGGATTCTCAGGGATCCAGCAAGATGCCAGTAAACAACAGATGAACAGATTTTTTTAAACATTTTTTAAGGACCTGGTGATTTACAAAATGATTTGTAGTTGAGTTTTAGTCCTATTATGTTCCAGTAGTAGTTCCAGCACCAGTGTCAACTTCTCTCCCCGGTGCCCTCCCGGCTCCCTCCAAATTCCCTCCCCACTAGCCTGCCCTGCTTTAAGAGGGACAATTTTGTTTTGTTTTATTTCAGGGTCACACCCAGAGGTGCCAGGGCTTGTTCCTGGCTCTGTGCTCAGGGTTCACTCCTGGAGGGGCTCAGGCAACAGGGACTGAACTCGATCGGCTACATGCAAAGTGAGCACCTGCTCACTGTACTGTCCTGCTGGCCCTAACAGGCACATTTTTAAGATTGGTTGTAGTGTTTTGTTTTTTCCGTTTCATTTTTGTTTTTTTTTGGGCCACACCTGGCAATGCTCAGAGATTGTTCCTGGCTCTGCCCCTCAAGAATTACTCCCTGGTGGACTGGGGTGAGCTGGAGTATTATGGGATGTTATGGACTAAATCTGGAGTCCGCCACATGCAAGGCAAGTTTCTTGCCCAAGGTACTAGCACTCTGGACACTTGTGGTTTGGATGGCCTGAATTTCCTACTTTCGTTATTATTGACTCTGCGGTTTGAATATGTAGCTCTACCATTCCTCTATACATCTTTTCTTAATTAATTTTTTTATGAATCCCAGTGAGATACACAGGTACAAAGTTTTTCATGATCGTGTTTCAGTTATACAATGTTCCATCACATGTCCCTTCATTGGTGTATATTTCCCACCACCAATGTCCCAATTTCCCTCCCATGCCACCCACCTACTACCTGCCTTTATGGCAGGTTCTCTCTCCTCTCTCTCTCCTCTCTCACTCTCTCTCTCTCTCATTTGTATATCACATCTCCCATTCATTTTGGGGAGGCCAGGAAGCTAGTTCAGTTGGCTGAGAACATGCTCTGCATGTATGAGGTCCGGGTTGAATCACTCCTCAAGACTACCAGCAACAAACATAGCACAGACACAGAAGTAGTAGCTCCTTAGTGACCCCCAAATCAATAATAATAATAATAATAATAATAATAATAATAATAAATCATCCATTCTAGGGTCCTATCACTTATTATTTTACAGAGAGCAGCTAGTAGGCAAGTCTATTATGATACCTGTATGTGGATGAATTTGCTTCATTAAACCTCAAGAATATCAAACTTTCAGAAATTCATTATTCAACCTCATTTTAGAAGTTCATTTTTGTTTGTATTGTATTTGGGGACCACATCAGCGGTGTGCTCATGGATTACTCTTGACAGTAATCAGGATATTATATAGGGCTTGAGGTTGACCACATGCAAGCAAGCACCTTATCTACTGTACTATCTCTCCTTGGT
>JAJIBD010002086.1:0-41405 GCA_021461705.1 Cryptotis parvus
CTAGGAGGTGCCTGAGGCTGCAGTTAGCAGCCTGAGTGGATGGCTGCTGGTGGACCTAGTGGCTCTAGGCCCCAAAGACCCTGCTCTCAGAGGGGGAGCAAGGCCACTGTGACTAAAGACATCACCCTGGTGCCTCATAAAATTGGGCTTGACTCCTGCTAGGCCCTGTTTTTTCTCATCTGCAGAATCCGGGTGGTAGTGGGGTGCTGGTCCCCAAGGTGTGAGGGGTGACTGCCATAACATTTTCCAGGGGTCTGATACCACGTTGGATAGATGATAGCGTGAGCTCTGGAGCAGAGCTTTGTTTAGTCTCATCATTGCATGGGGAAAATGAGAGCCTGGGACCCTGGCTCTCATTGGGCTCAATGCCCCCATGTACTGTATCAGTTCGGGGGGGCCCAGATGAAGGCTTATTCTGTCTGCATGTGAAAGCAAACTATGCACCGGTATTTTAGGATTTTCTAGATTTTTTCTCCCTTTCCTTTTTCTTCTTTCTTTCTTTCTTTCTTTCTTTCTTTCTTTCTTTCTTTCTTTCTTTCTTTCTTTCTTTCTTTCTTTCTTTCTTTCTTTTTCTTTCTTTCTTTCTTTCTTTCTTTCTTTCTTTCTTTCTTTCTTTCTTTCTTTCTTTCTTTCTTTTTCTTTCTTTCTTTCTTTCTTTCTTTCTTTCTCTTTCTTTCTCTCTCTCTCTCTCTCTCTCTCTCTCTCTCTCTCTCTCTCTCCCTCCCTCCCTCCCCCTCCCCCTCCCTCCCTCCCTTCCTTCCTTCCTTCCTTCCTTCCTTCCTGTCTGCCTGCCTGCCTGCCTGCCTTCCTTCCTTGCTTTTTTGGTCATACCTGGTGATGCTCAGGAGGTTACTCCTGACTCTGTACTCAGGAATTACTCCTGGATAGTGCTTGGGGACCATATGGGATGCTGGGGATTGATCCCTGAATGGCTGTGTACAAGTCAAACATCCTCCCCACTGTACTTTCCCTCCAGCTTCTTTTCTTTTATTTTTGATGCCCAGACAGAATCTCAGGCTTCACAGGGCAAGGCATGCCCTCCCACTTTTAAGTTACATCCCTGCAGCCCAGTAGCTAATATCTTAAATGACCCTACCGGGACCAAAAGTTCCTAAACCATGGGGCTGGAGTGATAGTACAACTGGTAAGGCACTTGCCTTGCACTCAACTGACCCAAGTTTTATTCCCCAGCATCCCATATGGTCTCTGACATGGGGCAGAGCGGTTCCTTTCTCTCCCTGTGCCCAGCCGTTCATGGAGGCAGTCGGGAGGCATGGTGGGTTCCAGCCTTGGCCCACCACCCGGCAGAACCTCACAACAAGCCAGGCGACCCCCACCCACTCCATGGGCGCCGCCATTTTCCACATTGGACTTCCCTCTCATCAGAACTCCCACCAGCTGACCAGCCCATTACAGCCCGGCTCGCGCGGCCGCTGCGGCCCCGCGGTTCATCAATAAAGGCTTTATTTGGAGGTGTTTATAGAGTATGCCTCCCCATACGGCAAGCCTAGCAAGCTGCTCGTGTTGTATTTGATATGCCAAATGCCAGTAACAATTATATTAGATCATTCTCATGACCTAATATAATGGTTTGAGCTCTTTATGTTCCTGTACCAAGCCGATGCCCTTGGCTCTACAGCATGTGACAGGACATATTGAGATATTACTGGTGCCCGCTCTAGCAAATAGATGATTAACGGGAAGATCGTGATCGTGATCGTGATCCCATATGGTCCCCAAAGCAGTGCCAGGAGAGATTCCTGAGTGCAGAGCCCTGAGTACCACTGGGTGTGGCCCCAAAACAAAAAAACAATCAGGCAAACTCCCACCCCCAAGTTCCTAAAGCAAGGAAACACAGATAAATAGCCCCGGGAGTGGAAATGGAATCACAAGGGATAAGAGAGGAAAAGGTTCTACATGAAAAGGGTTTTGGCCAGGGGTGAGGAGAGCATTGAAAGGGCTGGAAGTTTTACATGTGGGGACCTGAGTTTGAGCCCTGGTTTCGTATCCCAGTACTACATGATGCACGGAACCAGGAACAACCCTGAGCACTGAACTGGGAGTAGAACCCCTGCCCCAGCACCACTGGATCTAGCCAGCCAAAACTAACAACAAGGAAAAAAAAGAAAACTATTTTGGTTAAAAGTTTAATATGGGAGCCGGAGGCGATAGTCCAGCGGGTAGGGCGTTTTCCTTGCACGCTGGCTGACCGGGTTCGATTGTCGGCATCCCATATGGTCCCCTGAGCACCACCAGGAGTAATTCCTGAGTGCTGAGCCAGGAGTAACCCCTGATCATTGCTGGGTGTGACCCAAAAAGCAAAAAAAAAAAAAAAAAAAAGTTTAATATGGAGGGGACCAGAGAAGAAGTACAGGGGTTAAAGCATGTGTCTTTTTTTTTTTTTTGTAATTTAATTATTTTTTTCAATCTTTTTTTTCTTTCTTTCTTTCTTTTTTATTAATACTCTATTATACCACCGTGAGATATACAATTACAACGTTGTTCATGTTTGGAGGTTTTGGTCACATAGTGTTCCAGCACCCTCCCTCCACCAGTGCCCATATCCCACCACCAAAGTCCCCAATTCCCTCCCCTCTCCCATAGCCTGCCTAAATGGTAGGTTCTTTATCTCTTCCTCTCTCTCCTTCTCTCTCCCTTCCTTCTCCTACACACTGTGGGTTACACATACACTTGGAAGCCATCATGAAAGCACGTGTCTTGCTTGCAACCTCCCTCTGCCTGGGTTTGATCCCGACACAGCATGTGGTTCCTCTGAGTCCTGCCAGGAGTGATCCCTAGTGCAGAGCCAAGAGCAAGCCCTGAGCACTGCTGGGCATGCAGCCCACGCCCCAGCATCACTGAGTGTGGCCCAAAAAACAAACAAGAAGCTCAATATGATGCCATGTTAAGATGGCTGGCCTCAGCAATAACAAAATATATGCTCACAATGCCTCTCCTGTAACAGGCGTTCCTTAGACAGGGCTTAATGGCTCAATGGCTCCATGGTGAGAATGAATGAGCTTCACTAACTTTCCTTTAGGAAAACCTTTCTTGGTCATTTTTAGCAAATTAACTATAACAAGCAATATGAAATAAGTTCCTGAGGGTCTTAGGGGCAAATTAAGCAGCAGTTGGGAAAATTGGAAATAATGGTGGTGGTAAGTTGCAATGGTGATGGATTCAGTGTTGAATATTGAATATTTGTAAGGAATTAACATGAACAACTTTGTTAAAAAAAAGATGACTGGCCCCCCCAAGCAAATGTGACTTTGGCTGTATTTTATAGAGATAGTAGATGAGAATGAGGGAGGGGAGAGCTGGAAGGGTGTGTTCAGTTCTGGCTCCTATGCCTCTGAGGGGCAGGTAAAGATGCCATGGGTAGGTCTGGGAACTGACTCAAAGGGTACTGTGGAAGAGCAAGCTGGAGGGGCAGAGTGAGCACCCACAGAGCTAAGGGGCTGAGAAGCAGTTCCGGGTCACAATGATCACCGAGAAGCAGTTCAGGTCACGTGAGCAATGTGCTCCTGGTAGTGAGCTCCCGTCCTCACTGGCATGCAGGCAGAGGGAGGGCACCGGTCCTCTTGCAGTGCTCATGACACTAAAGCTGAAACACAGGAGCCTATGGCCGAAAACCTAGGAGTTCTTCACACACACACACACACACACACACACACACACACAGACCCATACTTGCAGACACACGCATGCAGTCAGACAGACAGACAGACAGACAGACACAGACACACACAGACACAGACACAGACATACACACCCCCTTCACCTAATCCCCAGCTCCTGATTTTAAAGTCTCCTTCAACTAATGACTATTACTGGAATTGGGACTATCTTTCAATCAGTGCATGCACTTATTATTCAAGCATTTCTGAATCAGAAAAATGAAGTGCACGGTTTGGGAATTTTTTTTAGACAATCTGTATTTCCCCTCAGACTTGCCTCATTAGAACACATGGCTTGAATGAAAAGAAATGAATGTACGTGAATAACATGTACCAGCAACTCGACATGGGCCTTTTTGGAGCAGCCAGTCTGCGCCGCCCTCGGCCTCCTCTGGCCCCCCAACCTGCCACCCGACGTGGACAGAGGCCACTCTGAAGCCCGCTGGACACATTCAGAGCAGCAGGTGCATGGTTGGTGGAGAAACTCCCGTACCAGGAGACACTTCTCCTTCAGAGATGAGCACCTACTTCACACAGGCGTGGAGGGAGCTTTTGTTTCCCGGGACAACATCTGGATTTGAATATGCTCCTCGTGAAAGGAAGATTTCTCATACTGCACCCCACAGGAAACGCTCAGAGCCCAAGCACCGGGCATTTTAATAAGGAGACACTTGGAGGGTGCCTGCCTGCGTGCGTGGACTTGTGGGTGCTGAAGGTGCTCCTCTCCCTCCTCCTGCCCCCGCCCCCAGGAATTGGGGACCCGAATTCATTGAAGCACATTTCCTTTTTTAAGAGATTCTAAAAAATAAAAATACATTAATTGAAAACTTTTCTTTATAAAGCTGCCAAGTCGATTTGACCATGGTAAATGATTCTGGAGAAAGAGAGAGGAAACTGGGTCAGGGCCGTCGGTTCGCGGGCCGCCCCTGCGCGGGTGGACCCGCAGCGCTCGCCCGGCCCGGCCCGGGCCTCGCGGCCTCCGCGGACCAGTTGTGTAACCCCGGGGCCCCGTGACGCCCTTTCCTGGAGCCCGGAGCTGGAACGAAGCCCCCTGTGCCCTGACATCAGAGGTGACGCGGGCGATGACTCTGCAGAAGCGGCGCCACGCCCTCGCCCGTGTCCAGGCTGGCTCGCGCGCTGCGCCCCTCGGACCCGGCGCCCGGGCCGAGACCCGCTGTCCCCGCGGGCAGCGCCGCCCCCGCCCGCAGCGCCCGATCCTCGGCGACTGCGGGGGCTCGGACCGACCCCTCGGACCCAGGGTTTGGCCTGGGGCGCCCCCTCCCTGGCGGCTGAACCTCCGAGCCAAACCGGGTGTGGGAGGCGGTGAATTCTCTGGGGTGTAGCCTAGGCGCTGCAGGTTGAAGCACAAGGAGGCTGCTAAGAAAAGCTGTTGGGGGCCGGAGCGATAGCCCAGCGGGTAGGGCGTTTGCCTTGCATGCGGCTGGCCATGCCGGCCCAGGTTCGACCCCCCGGCGTCCCATATGGTCCCGAGCACTGAGCAGAGCCAGGAGAAACCCCTGAGCATTGCTTGTTGGTCTGGAAGCCCAGCGGTTGCTTTCCTGGGGGGAACCAGGAGGCGCAGATAGAAGGGGCGCAGATAGAAGGGGCGCAGATAGAAGGGGCGCAGATAGAAGGGGCGCAGATAGATGGGGGGTCCCAGGCAGGCGCAGATAGAAGGGGGTCCCAGGCAGGAGTGAGCCTGAGCGTGGGGTGTGTAAGTGCGGCTCTGCCTGGGTAGAGGAAGAATGTAGGCTGGGGTCTGGGAAAGGGGACCGAGGTCAGCGGGGGGCATCTCTGCCAGAGGACGACTTTGTCCTCCCCTGACTGACGGGAGGGACAGGAGTTTTGGGGTGCTAGGGGCGGGGCACGGGCCGCAAGTGTTCCTTCTGGGCCAGGCAGTGTTGGTGAAGGGCCTCCAACCTCTGGGAAGCAGGAGAGCAGGATTCTCGCGTCACACTGGGCAGGTCGGACCTCAGAACGGACAGCAGCTGGGACCTTCCCATTGGGGCTCGCCCTGTCTGGCCCCAGACAAACCTCTGGTGAGGTAGTGGTGATGGTGGAGCGGGTGGTGACGGGGCCTGGGCAGGTGAGGCCAGCGGGGAGCCCAGGTCAGCTCTGTGCACGTGGGATGCTGGTCCCCTTTACCTTCCAGCAGGTCTCTCTCTGGGCAGTGCCCATGGCCCCAGAGTCATGGGTCCTTCTGTCCTAGAAGGTGGGTCCATGGCCCCATTTCCACAGCCTGAGGGTTGTGCCAACAGCAAGCTGAGGCGTTCCCAGCACCCAGCCTTGGGCACCTCAGGTGTCCAGGTCAGTGAGGGGGAAGAGACCCCAGGCTGTCCCTTGGCTCTCTCTCTCTCTCTCTCTCTCTCTCTCTCTCTCTCTCTCTCTCTCTCTCTTTGCTCTTTGTGCCATTAACCTGGGTTTTGGTCATACAGTGTTCCAGCACCCATCCCTCCATCTCCCACCACCAACTACCCGGTTCCCTCCCCCCCCCCCAGCCCGCCTCCATGGCAGGTTCCCCATTTCTTTTCCCCTTTCCTTTTGCCTGTATTTAATGCTCAGTTCTAGGTTGGCACTAGTACCCTCGACAATTGTCAGCACACTGTTCTATTCTCTGTCCTACCCAGCCTCTGACTCCCACACGTTTTCGACAATTTCCACCCTTGACAAGACCTCCTGATACAAGGTCATGTTTCACTTGACCTTGGATATTGGCATCACAATATGCACATATATATCTATGCCACAACATTTTGTTTAAAGAGCCAAAATTCTTATTTATTTCTTGCATTTGAAGTGTTCCTCGATGACATCCTTGGCCTGTGATTCTTTGCCATAGTCCTTAACCACAACACAACTGCAGCCAACCACTTTTCGGGGTTTCCCTTCTTGGTCAATTTTGCAGAGGCCGACCCATTCCCCTAGCTTCTTGTTGTCATCAGCCTTAATTAGGTTGATCTGGTGTTCAGCACAAAGTGCCTCCACCAACTTGACATACATCACAGTTGGAGGCAAGCACGCAAAGATGGGCTTGGCACCTTTTAACTACGCTTCCTGCCGGGCGGGGAGGTCATTCAGAACTTTTGTGCTACCACCACCATCAAACTTGACGCTTTTGTCCCTCAGCTGCAGTTTTGCTCCAGTTCCAACACCCCACAGTATTGAGACAGAGACACGTACTTGTTTAAGGCTTTGGCAGCTTACAGGATTCCACGTGCCAGGCCATCGTGGATGAAGGTGGTCTTGAGCACCTCTTGTAAGGCGGTATTCACGTCCATTACACCTACAGCAGCAATGCCTTCCTTGGCTTTGGCGGTGGATTACGGGTGGAGCCGAATCTTGAACGCACCCGAGCCTCCACCTCCGCTCAATTCCGCAGCGCAGGGAAAGAGCCAACATTGGTGTCAGGCTTTGTCTCCTTTAGGGTCCCCTGGAAAGAACTGGGCCTGGGGCTAGAGCTGGGAGGGGCTGCCTTGCACACAGCCAACCAGGGTTTGATCACTGGCACTCTACACGGCTTTCCTGAGCCCATCAGGAGTAATGAGGGCCCAGGTAAGCCCTAAGCACTGCCACGTGAGGTCTACAAAACAATTAAAAATCAAAATCAATAACAGAGCCTAAAATAAACCAGGTTTGATCTTCCTGAGCTTAGAGAGACGTCCGGGGAAAGGCCAGACCCTAGATCTGGGTGCTAGGATTCAGGCCTGGGGTGCTTGCATGGATCATGGCTGGAGCAAGGAGGGTCTGGGGTGGGTGTTGGGGTGGGAAGGGGTGAGGCTCTGCAGCTGGCAGCCCGTGGGAGGATGCCCAGGTGCTGGGGTGAGCCCACTTTCTCTGCGTGGCTGGGGCCACCTGGGCAGACAGCAGTTTCCAAGGACACTTTCACCTTCATTTGCTGCCATGAGAACTGTGCAACCCGGCTGAGCTAGTTCTGTTGCTAATCAGGTAACCCCCTGCCCATTGCGGGAAGAGGAAGTGCCAGCTCAGAGGTTTGCCAACTGGTCTCAGAGGCAGAGGTGAGGCCCAGGATTGCCAACAAACTCTAACCCAGTGCCTTCCAGAACCGGCCTCATCGGTGCCTCCCCACTCACCTCTTCATCTTGCTAATTGGATAAGGAGCTTCAGGAGCCCAGTCAGGGGAGGGCACAGGTGAGACAGCAGATCTAGGGACCAGGTTGTCTCAGGGTCCCAGACCAAGGCCCTTGGAGAAGTGGCGAACCCCTCCCGAGGCCATGGGTTTGGTCCCTGGAGCCCTCCCAAGTTCTTTTTTTTTTTTTTTTTTTGCTTTTTTGGGTCACACCCAGCAATGCTCAGGGTTTCTCCTGGGTGTGCACTCAGGAATTACTCCTGGCGGTGCTCAGGGAACCATATGGGATGCCGGAGTTGAACCCAGGCCGGCATGGGCGGCGGCTGCGTGCAGGGCAAACGCCCTACCCGCTGGACTATCGCTCCGCCCCCGCCCCCAAGTTCTGCCAGTGTTGCTGTGTGGGATTCTGGTGTATTCCTCCCCATCCATCACCAACATGCCAGGGGAGTGGGGATTGAGACAGGATGGCACAGAATTAGACATGCAGACCCCAGAGGATGCAAGGGAGTACTTGGACAGCTCCTCCGAGGGACTGCCCTGTGGGTGAGGCAAGAGCACAGCCACGTGGAACCCTCACGGCCTCTCTTCTCCCTCGTCTCTCCTCCACAGGGAGAAGGTGTTGAGCTGAACCAGGTGGTCAGCCCACATCAAGTCACTGGGTCTCCTTGACCGCGTGCCACTGACACGGTTATTATTCCCATTCTGTGCAGGGGGATTGAGGAGGTATTTGGTGCAGGAGGCTGGTTTTTCTTGGTTAGATTCTAAGAAACCATTGCGTGAATTCGGACTCTGAGAGTTGTGCTTGGGAATGGAGGTTCAAGCCTGAGGTGCTCTTCGGAGCTTCTCTACCTCTCCTCTCTTTAGTTCAGGTCTTTTTGGGGTGAAAGCTTGTGCGGGGGAGGGCCTGTGTGGGGAGGGTATTGGGCTGAGGAAGGGGAGTGGCGGGGGTAGCCCAGGGGTCTGTGTGAGGGGTTGGAGTGGCAGCAGGATGAGGGGCATAAACGCTGGTTTTATTGTGCACTTGCTGTATACCAGACTCTGTTTTAAGGCCTTTACTTACTTCATCCTGACAACAGTACGATGATCTGAGTAGCATTATAATTCCCACTTTACAGACAAGAAGACCGAGGCCATGGTCCAGTGGGTTTCAGTGCATGTGAGAGAAGGGGAGGTTGAGGGCCTGAGATGGGGTGGGTCCCTCTCGCCTGCATCCTCTGCGGGCCAGTTTCACAGTGGGCCCAGGGTGCAGCCTCCTGGGGTAGCAAGACTGTCCAGAACTCCCATCCCTGAGTGTCCAAAACCCCTGAGCGTGTCTAGAACCCCAGAGTGCCCAGAATGTCACCAAGAGTGTCCAGAACTTCTGGGAGTGTCACCTCCCCAGAGTGTCCAACCCCCTCCCCATCCCGGGAGTGTCTAGAACTCCTCACAGTGTTCAGAACCCCCGACCCACCTCACACAGTGTCCAGAACCTACCGACCCATTCCACACAGTGTCCAGAAGCCCTGACCCACTGGTCCCAGTGCGCGAGACCCTCCCGACTCACCACTCCAGTGTCCAGACCCACTGACCCACGCCCGTGCCCAGACCCCCCCATACCCACCATCCATGCCTAGACCTCCCCGACCCACCATGTGTGCCCAGACCCCCTGCCCAGTCCCCCCACTGCCCGTGCCCAGACCCCTCTGCCCAGCAGGTGGCGCAATCTCCTCCCAGCAGCCTCCACTCAGTCCATTTCCATTCATTTTCTTTAAATGCTTCTCACTCCTGACTTTAAATCTAATTTTTTTAGCTTCTTTTTTATCTTCACTCAAGTTGCTTTAATGAAACGAAAATGTGTCTGTTTCCCTCTGCTGGAGCTGCCTGGGAATTTCAATATAAAACAAACAAGTTGGCTTTTTAAAATTAAAATTTTATGGGTGGCATTTCCTCATTTAATGGGAGCCACAAAAGGCTAGAGTAAAACCAATTAACATGGGGTTGGGACTCATGTTCAGCAAAATTAAACAACAGGAGCTGAGGTGAGCAGGGAACCTGTTAGTGTAGGCACTGGGAGGGCAGAGGAGGTGGTGGGGGTGGAGGAGGGGAACAGAGGGCAGGGCAGGGTAGTGGGGGGGGGGAGTGTGCGTGTGGGGGGGTGAGCGGAGGGAGGGGGGGAGGGGGCCTCCCAGCACCCATGTGCCCCGTGAAGACACCGCAGAAGTGTTTGGTGTCTGTGAAGGCCTCAGCCCTCCAGCTCTCACGCCATGGCCCCAGGCCCAGTGCCGCTGCCCTGCTCTGCGCGGCCCCAGGCCAGGTGACTATGGGGGGTGAGCCAACAGAGGGGCACTTTGCATTCTGTGTCCTGACCTGAGTGCATTCTGAGGTCAGCCTCTGGGACGGTGGGGCTCGCCCTGATCATGGCCGGGGGGCCCCATTCCACCCGGGCAGAGAAGGTGTGTGCGGAGGGCGCATGGGGCACAACAGCGGGGCACTCACTGTGTCACCCTGCAGGATTGCTGGGCGGGAGTTGGAGAGAGGGTCGCAGGTGCTGGCTCGGGAGGGGCTGTCTGGCAAGACCACCTCAGGAGGGGTTTTGTGAGGCCAGTAGAGGCGGAGAGGCGGCAGGAACAGAGAGGCCTGGAGTGTTCCCCCTGACTAGACCTCAGGACAGGCTGCAGCCAGGGAAGCAGGTGGGATCTGGCTTGACTTTCCCACTGGGCAGTCAGGATCCATCGGAAGTCCAGAGGAACACTGAGATGGGGGTCCCAAGGCCAGAGAGGGGAGGAAGGACCAGCAGGAATGGCACAGCGAGGGCTAAGCTGAGGCCTCACCTGAGCAGGAGAGAGGCCTGGAGGGGAGCAGGTGGGGAGATGGCAGCCCCCTCCGCCCCCTGCAATCGACTGTGACACAGGAAGGTTTCACTTTGGTGGTACGAGGGATCCTATAAAAGCCGGACCTGCTGCCACAGCCCCCAGCTCCCCAAATCCATCTCCTATAGCTGCAGTCAGGCTCGGCCCTTGCTCCACCCCACTTTGTCTGACTCCTGCTGGGCAGTTTTCTCCCCTGCCCTCGCACCCCTGACTAAGGAGCGGGAGCGCTGGCTCCTAGAATCCTCAGCATGACAATGACATGGGACAGATTTCTGGGAAATGGGAAGTCCAAGCCCTCCCTACAGTCCTCACCTGTCCAGTCTCTGGACCCACCAACAACCTGGGACACAGGGGCCTCTGAGGACAGGCCCAGGCAGGTTTGAGTTCTGGTCCGTGCTCATGGAGGCGCCTCTGCCTGACCAAGGGACGGTCGGGCTCCTGTGAGAACCTGCCTGGGGTTGATCTGAGTCTCTGTGAGGCCCCATTCGAGGGCTTCAGATTGTGCTGGCCTGCGGCCACTGGTACAAAACCAGTAAAAACAGCCCAAGCCCCAGGCTGACACTGACCGCTCTTGCTCCACACAGCAGGAACAGTGCTGTTGGCTGACCTTGAAGTGGATTCTTAGGTCCAAGGAGCTGGTGGAAGGGCTGGTTTCTTGCCTTTGGTAGACTTTATAGATGAAGTCTACCCCAACATACAAGCATGGGTTACCGTCCCTACCCCAGCCCAGACCACCACCTGCCGGCTGAGATAGCCAAGGTGGCAAGGCGCCTCCCTGGGGACCACACCACCTGCCCACTGCCCTGGGCAGAGAGAATGCTCTGCCTGCCCTGAGGTGGGATTTTCACCTCACGAAATCCTGAGGTGGGATTTTCAGTGTTGTCTCTGCGAGCGAGAGCCAGGAGGCAAACAGTAGTGACTGACAGCAGTTCAGACAAACATGCAACATGTCTCTGAGACACGTTCTTGGGTGTCAGAGACCTCTAAATCTGCGTAGAACTTTCGAGAACCAGGAATGTCAGAAGCAGAGCCCTGATACAGGCATGACACAGAAGGAGGCTTTGCTGCTCCTCCTCGTGTGTCGGCCGGGCCCTGGCAAGCCCAGGAGCCAAGAAGTGCAAAGCTGCATTGTAAACTGGAAACGTGTTTGTGAAAATGTTAATCTATTCCGAGTAGGTAGGTTAAGTGTGAGGATGTGGGGATGGAGGAGACAATTAAAATATCTGCTAATTTCTCTCTTGAATTCACATTCTAGGAAATGTTTATAAACTGAGAATTCTAATTACTTTTCTCCCTCACACCTCCTTTTCAGACGAATGCACTTTCAGAGAGTAATATTAGCTATTTAAAATATTGTCAATTTCCTGTGTGTCTGTTGGGACCTCAAGGCAGTTTCAGGAGCTCACTGAGCCAAGCAGAGCTGCGGAGCTTTGAGAATCCAGCTGGACAGATCTGGAGTGTGGAAGGCCCGTGTCAGGCCTGCTTGTTCCCAGCTTCCTTCTTCCAGATCCTGTTAGAGAGACAAGCGTCCCTTTGGCCAGTCGTCCAACCAAACTCCCAAGCTTTACTTCCGGTTGGACCAACTAAGGATATGGGGGTGGTAGGACCTGTTTGGCAAGGGCTGGGCCCCATCAAAGAGTCCTGGGGTGCAGTAGGTGTCCAGTGAGCCTCCTCTCTGTCTCTGTCTCTGTCTCTGTCTTTCTCTCTCTGCTTTTTGGGTCATACCTGGTGATGCTCAGGGGTTACTCCTGGCTCTGTACTCAGGAATTACTCTTAGTGATGCTTGGGGGACCATCGGGGATGCCGGGGATCCAACTTGGGTTGACTGCTTGCAAGGCAAACGCCCTCCCTGCTGTGCTATCCCTCCGGCCCCAGAGCCTGGTCCTTTGGTGCACCACCAGATTTCTGGTGCCCAGGCCTGGAGGGTGTTTGGTTTCTGCTGTCATTGCTGATATTGAACGTCTCCCTTGCTGCAGCCCCCACGCTGACAGGATGCTGGTCTAGGCCTGTTCCCATCCCTCCACGCTCAGGCCGAGACACCGTTCATGTTTGCTGTGTGCTGTTTGTTCAGACACCGGCGCTTGCCGCTGAGCCACAGACAACATAGCAAAGGACACATGTTTCATTCGATGTGAGAAGACAGAGAACATGATTACAGCTCTGGGAAAATTGTCGTCCCTTGCCAAGGGCACAATTTTGCCACTGGAAAGTCCAAGCAAATTAACTCAAAAATTAAGGCCCTTCACCACTGACTAAGTCATGTCTAGCGTGCCTCTTCCTTCCCTCTTCCTCCACTGCGTGGTATTCTCAGTTCTGCAATCAAACACCAAGGGTCTGTCGTCATTTGACATTGTCTAGTCCGTGTTTTATTTCTCTCAATGCCACTAATGAGACAGACATGGGGCAGAGCTGCTACTGGCTCTCGCTGTGCCCAGCCACTCATGAGGTGCCTGGGAGGGATGGCAGGTTCTAGCCCTGGCCCACCACCCCAGCAGAGCCTCACAACAAGCCAGACGACCCCCACTCCATGAGGGCCTCCATTTTCCACATCCGGTTTCCTCCTCGTCAGAACTCCACCCAGCAGACCAGCCTATCACAGCCCGGCTCACGCGGCCACTTGCGGCCGCGTGGTTCATCAATAAATGCTGGATTTTGAGATGACTACAAGAGTATGCTACCCGCACGGCAGAGCTTGGCAAGCTACCCGTGTCGTATTTGATATGCCAGATACCAGTAACAATTATAGACCTCATTCCCATGACCTGATGGAATGGTTTGAGGCTCTTTATGTTCCTGGAGCAAGCAGGTTCCCTTGGGCTCTACTTGCATGAGACAAGTCATATGGAGATGTTACTGGTGCCCGCTCGAGCAAATTGAAGATGAACGGGAAGACAGTGATACAGTGATGCCACTAATGAGTGAGCTCATCTGCCTTTTTGTGTTTCTGCCTCTGACTTTACTTACAGTGATTCCCTGTCCAGGTGCTGTCAAGATGCAGAGAACTGCATGATTCTAGTCTTCCATGCAGCTGCATCGCAGCCATTATGAATGTAGGCTGCAACTTCCTCTTTAGGGGGCCACACCCCTCCATGTGCTCAGGGATCACTCCTGGCTCTGCACTCAAGAATTACTGGCAGGCTTGGGAAATCTTATGGGATGCTGGGGGTGAACCTGGCTTGGCCATGTGTAAGGCAAATGCCCTCCCGTTGGACTATGGCTTTGGCTCCTACGAAGCTTCTTTACTTACTCATCTGACATTGAACATTTGGGCTGTATCCATATTCTGGCTATTGTGAAAAAAGTTTTTCTATAATAACAACATAGATCAATTTATAAGCATTGGAACAGGTTACCTGGAAAAGAGTTTACATTTTTTTGGGGGGTCAACCCAGAGGTGCTCAGGGCTTATTCCTGGCTCTTCACTCAGGGATCATTCCTGGTGGGTCTCAGGGAACCACATGGGGTGCCAGGAATCAAACCTGGGTCAGCCAAGTGCAAAGCAAGAGCCCTACCCACTGTAATATCTCTCCAGCCCTAAGGATTTTTGCTTAAAAACAAAACAAAACAAAACAAAACAAAACAAAACAAAACAAAACAAAACAAAACAAAACAAAACAAAACAAAACAAAACAAATGTGGGCCAGGAAACTAGCTGAAGGAGCTGGAGTGTGTGCTATGCATGCAGCGTTCAATCCTTGGCACACTGCACTGCATAGTGACCCAAGCACTGAGCTAGGAGAAACACCTGAGCACTGCTGAGTGTACCCACCCCTACATCCTCCCAAGCAAAATTAATGAGGAAGCCCACTGGGGATAGGTGGTTTGTGGTAACCATGTTGATTTCTGGAAAAGGAACCAAAACCCCTCCTACATCTGTAGAAAGAAAACCACCAGGATGTTCTTTACACAAGTCAGACAAATACCACTGGTTTCTTACAAGGAAATGAATGGAATTAAAATCAAAGGGCAGAAGGCAAACGGAGATGGTAAATAGTGATTACATCACAATGACCACTTAGCAAGCACTTTGCAATAGATGTTACCTGGCTTTACTGCAGGGATTGGAGCTGAGGAGAGCAAGGGAGCTTTAGAAGCAGAGATGTGTGTGTGTTTGTGTGTGTGTGTGTGTGTGTGTGTGTGTGTGTGTGTGAGAGAGAGAGAGAGAGAGAGAGAGAGAGAGAGAGAGAGAGAGAGAGAGAACAGGAGAGGCGTGTGGGAGACCAGGAAAAGCAGACTGAGGTGACTGGCAGCCCCCACCTTCCAGCAGTGTGTAGATCCCAGATGCATAGAACCTACTAATCTCCCAGTTGCCAAAGTTTAATTCCCCAAATAAAAAATAACCCATAATTTTCATGAAGTGTATTCGAACTGCAATTAAAATATTATTTAACTCAGTGGGAGAGAAAAGTTGCTCAAAACTGGTCCAAACTTGAACCTGAGATACTCAATGAAAAACTGATGGATTTAGGATGACTAACATAAGTACAAAATCCATTAATTCCAGGGAAACAAATCAGAGTCTTGACTATATTCTCCGCTTGGTTGGGATTATTTGCAGAAAACAGAGCAGTTTTCTGTGGGTGAATTGCTCTGGCCCCTTCCCACTGCGGTGCGAGCCCCTAGTGTCTAGCGGTTGAGTGTCGGACACAGCACCAGCCCTAGGAAGACAGCTGTGGACGGTTCTTTTTTTTATTTTTATTTTTGGATCACACCGGTGATGCTCAGGGTTTACTCCTGGCTCTTTGCTCAGGAATAACTCCTGGAAGTTCTCTGAGGACCATATGGAAGGATCAAACTCGGGTCTGCTGTGCAAGGCAAACACCTTACCTGCTGTGCTATCGCTCCGGCCCCAGCTGTGGACAGTTCTGTGGTTGGGCCCCATCTTCTCCCAGGTTCGAACATAGCTAGGAGAAAGGAACGTCACAGAGGAATGTGTTTGGTACAGCTTGAGGTCAGGGACCTCATTTCAGTGGACAGTGGAAGGATGAGTCAGCCTGGGATCCCCCAGGGTGACCCAGGGTGAGTGGGCGGGCTCTGAGGGGGCGGGACTTGTCATGCACATCCTGTGTCTTGCCTGGAAGCAGCTCCCTTTGGATTCAGAGCTCTATTATGGTTTTGTATTTTCTGGAGTTCCCCCTGCTTATTTTTGTTTGTTTGTTTGTTTGTTTTTGTACTACCCCCAAAGATGCTCAAGGGTTACTCCTGGCTCTGTACTCAGGAATCACTCCTGGTGGTGCTTGGGGGACCATATGGGATGCTGGGGATCAAACCCTGGTCAGCCATATTCAAGACAAGTGCCCTATCCGCTGTACTATCACTCTGGTCCTTCCCTCCTTTAATTTTTTTTTTCTTTTTGGGTCACACCCAGCAGTGCTCAGGGGTTACTCCTGGCTCTGCACTCAGGAATTACTCCTGGCGGTGCTCGGGGGACCATATGGGGCGCCGGGCATCGAACCCGGCTGGCACAGGCCGGCCGCGTGCAAGGCAAACGCCCTACCCGCTGGGCTATCACTCTGGCCCCAGGAATTACTTCTGGAAGTGCTCAGGGGATCATATGGGATGTTGGGGATCGAACCTGGGTCAGCTGCGTGCAAGGCAAATGCCTTACAGCTGTACTATCGCTCTGGCCCCTAATTAAAAAATATAACTGTGGGCAAAATAGGTAAATGCATTATATAAAAGCTCCATTTCAATGGTGTAAAGCCAACAGTTGTGTGGTGAGTTTAAACATTCACTTTGTTGTACAACCCTGTCCACCCTCAAACTGAAAGGGAACCATTAAACACCAACTCCCGCTCCTGCCTGCCTCCCGCCGACTTGCTCTCCTCCAGCTCTCTGCATGTATTCCAGACACCTCCGAGAGCGGTGTCCTACCACGTGTATCTTATTCACTGTCTCACTTCACAGAATGTCCTTCAAGGTCCGGCCCAGGGGTGGCAGGTGCTGGGATTCCATTCCTTTTTGATGATGTTCCATGGAATGTTTGTACCACACTTTCTTTACTCATCAGTGGCTTCAGGTCACTGCCATTTTTAAACTATTGTGCCTGACCCAGGATGCAAAAATGACCATTTAACTCTCTGCTCTCAGTTTCATGGGGCATATAACTAGAGCTGGAATTGCTGGCTTATGTTCTATATACAAACTTATTTTGTTGTTGTTGGCTATTGGGCCACACTCGCCAGTGCTCAGGAGTGACTCCTGGCTCTGTGCTCAGGAAACACACCAGGAGGTGTTGGGGGACCCTAACGATGCTGGATCAATCCCAGATCTGCTGCTTGCAAGGCAAACACCCTGCCCACTGGACTGTTGCTCGCCTGGCCCCCACTATGGATTAGGAACTATCATATTTTCCATATCAGCTACACAACTTTGCATTCTTACCAGGAGTGAAGTGATTTTTCCACACCATTGCAAGCACTCTTTCATTTATTATTTTTTAAATCAATAATAGCCAAGGGAAAGCTCTTATTTTTAAGTTAGTCACCCTGGGTCACCAGTTACTGGAAGCAAGTCCAAAGGACAGGCTCCTCCCTGGGGCTTGAGAGGGTGACTGTCTAAAGAATCCTGCCTCCCAGGCTACGTCCTGAATGCAAATGCATGCCTACAGTTTCTTCCTCCTGCCACATGGTGGCACTGTTGAAGTCTAGACCGCGCAGTCACAGGCCTTGGCACTTTCTGTGAGCACTGTTGCTTGGGTTCTAGGTACTCCATGATCGACTAAGGCTCTTCAAATAGATCAACAAATTGTGGGTGCTTTCTATGAGCCTGGCACTGATCTAGGCTCTGGGTAATATCAGAACATAATGTTCTCAGACAATGATCGAGAGATGAGAGAGAGAGAAAGAGAGAGACAGAGACAGAGAGAGACAGAGAGAGACAGAGAGAGAGAGAGAGAGAGAGAGAGAGAGAGAGAGAGAGAGAGAGAGAGAGAGAGAGAGAGAACACGTTGGATTTTAGAGCTAAAACTATTTTTTGGTGGCATTGTTTCGGGCTATCCCTTACTGGGTTCATGAACTTGGAACTGTTCTTGATAGTGTTTGGGGAGACCATATGTGGTACCAGGATTCAAACCAGGGTCTGCTGAGTGCAAGGCAAGCAACTGAACCCCCTGTGTTGTCTTTCTGGCCTTGAAGGCTTTAAGTTTTAGAGCGGCTCCTAGGTTTAGGCTTGAGAGGAAGACAGAGCTATTCTCAAGTACCTCCTGCTCCACATTTGCATGGTCTCAATGTTACCAATGTCCCCACCAGAGCAGACATTTGTCATGGTGGGCTGTGCCAGCTTTAGCCAGTCGTGATTGTCTCAAGTGGGTAGTTTGCATGACTGTTGCTATTGGGAGTTGCAGTTTCTATGGGCTTTGATGAGCAGCTGTCGGTCCAAACGGAGAGTGACGTGGTATCTTCACTGCCTGGACAACGCCTTCCGCTCGGGGCCTCATGTCATTGCTTTTGTTTTGGGAGGTGCCAGGGATCAAACCCAGGACTTCACACATGCATGTCCGCCACTGAGCCACCCCCGCAGGCCCCTGTGGCTGTATTTGCAAAGCCGGACATTGAGTTGGGTATGAACAGAAGGAAGAGAGGAGCAGAAGCAGGAGACCAGGTAGGTGGGTACCACAGCGATTCGGACAACCCAGCCCTGCTCCCTGCAGTCTCCGGGGCAGTCCTGCTGCTGTCCATTGCTCTGAGCTCCAGGGTCACCCCTAGGAGAGGGAACCTGGCTCCAAGGGCCCACTATGTTGCCATCGCCTGAGTGCTCCCAGCACTCATGAGCAGGGGGCAGGTGCTCCAGTGTTTCAGAGAAGCTCCTGCCACTGATTCACGTCCCCACACACCAGGTCAAGCCTGGCGCCCACTGTGGGGTGTCTGGAGGTGGGCCTCGGGAGGGGGTTGGGATGAGTGGGGACAGGAGGGCAGGGCCCAGGATGGGCTGGAGATGTGAGGCAGGTGGACGGCCTCTTTCCTCCCCCTCACTGGGCACACAGGAGAGAGACAACTGGGCTGAGAGAAGGGGTTCCAGGAACCCGGGGTCTGGGAATCGGGGCATTTAGAAATCCAAAGCCCAATGATCCTGGCATATGGGGCCCTGGGAAGTTAGGAATGGAGGAATTCAGGAAGTTGGGATTCCAAGGACGCAGGAACCAGGGGCCAAGGGCCCTGAAATCTAGGAACCCCGGAAGTGGGGCCTCTGGCCAGTTGTCCAGCCCCAGCCCCTCGGCCTCGGACACACCTCGGAGTTCTGAACCTCCAGACTCCATTAGCCGAGGGCACAGTCTGCCCATCCTGGGGACAGTGGGGCCAGCTGAGGTGGACGCGGCAGGTGGGTCTGTGGGAGCTGTGGGGCTCGGGCAGGGGCACAGGGTTTGGCGGATCTGTGGTCCGGTAGGTGGGATCCTGCAGGGGCTCCCTGGGAGTCTGCTCAGGCTATTCCCCATGTGTAGGGGGCTGGGAGGCCCTGAAGCCCTCCCCCTTTCCCAGCCCCTGCTGGGTGCTGGGGCTAGAAGTAGGGTGCTCTGGGGGTGCAGACAGGGGTGGTGTGGGTGGGGAGGGTGGGCGCCAGTGCTCAGTCCTGCTGGGGGCTGCCAGGAGCTCTGCTGTGGACGCTGGTGGCCACGGCTGCATTGTAGTGACTGTAATGGCTTTAATTATGTTGTTGTGTGGAGAGGTCTGAGATGTGGCAGCTCCAACGTGCTAATCACAGCCAGGAGAGTCTGGGGGAGGTGTGTGCTGGCTGCAACCTGCAACCAGTCCCCCAGACCGCCACAGTGACTTCCGCCACCTCTCAGCTCCATAGTCAGTCCAGATGCAATGGCAATTGGAGGAGAGGAAGAGCACAGAGGTAAGGAGAGAGGGAACACAGGAAGGAGAGAGGGAGCACAGAGGGAAGGAGAAGGGGAGCACAGAGGGAAGGAGAGGGGAATGGGGAGCACAGAGGGAAGGAGAAGGGGAGCACGGAGGGAAGGAGATGGGGAGCACAGAGGGAAGGAGAGGGGAATGGGGAGCACAGGGGGAAGGAGAAGGGGAGCACGGAGGGAAGGAGAAGGGGAGCACGGAGGGAAGGAGAAGGGGAGCATAGAGGGAAGGAGAAGGGGAGCACGGAGGGAAGGAGAAGGGGAACATGGAGGGAAGGAGATGGGGAGCACAGAGGGAAGGAGAGAGGGAACACAGGAAGGAGAGAGGGAGCACAGAGGGAAGGAGAGAGGGGAGCACAGAGGGAAGGAGAGAGGGAGCACAGAGGGAAGGAGAGGGGAATGGGGAGCACAGAGGGAAGGAGAAGGGGAGCACGGAGGGAAGGAGAAGGGGAGCACAGAGGGAAGGAGAGGGGAATGGGGAGCACGGAGGGAAGGAGAGGGGAATGGGGAGCACAGAGGGAAGGGTGGTTCAGAGGTTTGAGCTGGCCCAGTGGGGCTTTGGGTCTCAGGGTCACCATTTTCTCCCAGGAGACAAATAGTGCTACCCAAGTAGCCTCCAGGTCCGCCAAACTCTGCTGCCTTCTGTCCAGTTTCATTTTCCTAAAAGACAAATGGGCTGGACCTGCCCCGCTCACACCGACAGGCTGCTTGTCAGCTGCTGTGACATCTGTTCTTGTCAGAACAATTAAGAAGGAAGGAAAGAAGTGGCAGCCCTGAAGCTGCCGGCTGCGGAGAGCCGGGCCCCGCCCCTGGGGACTCGCTCCTGGGGCCGCAGGAGGTGCCCTGGGCACTGCCCAGCCTTCCAGCCACCTTCTCTTCCTCGTGGTGGCCAGTGTGTCCAGGCCCCGAGCCCCCATTTCTTAAATAGAAAGGTGGTTACCGTGAGCGTTGTCGCATGTTAAAGCATAGGAAGACCCAGTTTGCGAGAGCTGAGCTGACTCTTCTCTCGCTGGCCCTCAGGTTTGCCCTCTGGGGAGGCCCCTTCCAGCAGGGTGGCAGAGCGGGGTCAGCCCATGGACCAGGCTGGGTGTGTCCTTCATTCTACAAACCTTATTCACACAAGCCCCTGGTTCCTACCCTTGGGGACCCCCAGTCTAGTGAGAGGAGGCAGACCAGTAAACAGAATTTTTCTATGAGGTGGACATGTGGTGGTCAGCAAAAGGAGCAAGTGGAAGAAGTGAAGGAAATTGGGGGTGATTCCTGAAGGAGGAGGCCTGTGATGACTTCCCAGGGGAAGCACAGCAAGAGACAGATTGGGAAGAGTGTAGGGGCTGGGACGCGGGGCATGGCTGTATCCTCGGGGGGGTGTGTGGATCAGACAAGGACCCCGTGTGCTTGGAGGAGGACAGATGGGCACTGGGAGGGCTGCAGGAAGGTGCTCCTGGTTCACCCCCACCCTTTTCATCTGTGTCTCTCCCCCTGCTGTGTCCTGTCAGGTCACACCTAGGTCCTGGCTTTTATAAAAGACCCTTCCTTCCTTCCTTCCTTCCTTCCTTCCTTCCTTCCTTCCTTCCTTCCTTCCTTCCTTCCTTCCTTCCTTCCTTCCTTCCTTCCTTCCCTTCCTTCCTTCCTTCCTTCCTTCCTTCCTTCCTTCCTTCCTTCCTTCCTTCCTTCCTTCCTTCCTTCCTTCCTTCCTTCCTTCCTTCCTTCCTTCCTTCTTTCCTTCCTTCCTTCCTTCCTTCTTTCCCCTCCTTCCTTCCTTCCTCCCTCCCTCCCTCCCTCCCTCCTTCCTTCTTTCCTTCCTTCCGTCCTTCCTCCCTCCCTCCCTCCCTCCCTCCCTTCTTCCCTTCCTCTTCTTTCTTTTCTCTCTTTCTTTCTGAGTCACAAAAGAATTACTCCTGGTGGGTCGGGGGACCATATCAGATGCTGGCTATGGAACCCTGGTTGGACTTGGGCAAGGCAAACCCCCTACGCTCTGGACTATTGCTTCAGCCCAGGAAAGGCCCTTTCTGATCCGAGGTTCCAGGCGACTGGGACCAGGTTTTGTGGCTGCTGGGGCAGGAGGGGCACAGAGTGGGATGTGTGGGGACCCTTCCCGAGGTGGGGCACTCGGCAGTCCATGCTCCGCTGGACCCCAGGCTCACGGAGCCTCGGCTGGGAGGCCATAGCGAGACTGGGGCTGGGCGGGCTCTGGCCAGCAGGGGGAAGCCGCGGTGCACGGATAGACGCACCCACGGCGCTAGGGGCGCGTGTTTAGAATAAGGTCCTTAGTCGGTGGGTCACACCCGGGCTGCTAGGGCTTTCCTGGGTAAACTGGAGGGTGGGGGAGAGCCGTCCTGGCATTTTCAGCATCTCATCTGCAGGAGGAGGAGGGAGGAGGAGGAGGAGGAGGAGGAGGAGGAGGAGGAGGAGGAAGAGGAGGAGGAGGAGGAGGAGGAGGAGGAGGAGGAGGAGGAGGAGGAGGAGGAGGAGGAGGAGGAGGAAGAGGAGGAGGAGGAGGAGGAGGAGGAGGAGGAGGAGGAGGAGGAGGCGGGCGGCGGCCACTGGCAGGACCCTTGCGGTCAAACTGGCTCCCTCAGTAATTTTTAACCTGGAAGCACGTTGACATCACCTGGAGATGGACCCAGCCAGGCGCGGCCGCCCAGGTCCGTAGTCTGGGGGGCTGGCACTGGGCTGCAGTCATGAAGCGTCTGTGCTGTGGAGAGCATGAGCGTGCCTGGCCACTTGCCTGGCAGCAGAGATGCACCAAGCAGCCACAGCACCAGCCGTGTCCCCTTCTGGGTGGCTAGGATGCCTCGTTTGGGTCAGGGGCAGGGACAGTCCCGCGGTGCTAGTGCCGCCCTTTCCTCCTGCCAGGGGGGGGGGAGAGGCTGCCCCCCAACCCTGCACTCCCGGGCAGGGCATGGGGTCAACTCTGTTGTCATGGGCTCTGGGTGGGCAGGTGGGTTTGGGGTTTAGGCATGCGCAGTCTGCGTGGACGTGTGTGGGCGCTGCGTGGGCTGTCCCTACTAGCAGCTGCAGCTGTCAGTGTCTGCGTATGGGCCACTGTACACGCCTGGCCTTAGCATGTACCACGTTTCCTGGTGCGGCAGCCCGGGGCTGGTCTGTGCAGGCTCCTGTTTGCGGCTTTGTCTGGATCACCGAAGATGGAGCTGACCTCTGCCAGCTGAGCTTTCTCTGCTTTCCCTCCAGCCCAGTGGCCGTGCTGCCCAGTACAGCCTCCCTAAAGGATGTGCGTGGGGGATTCTGTGCGGACAGAGTCTAGTGTGGGGTTAAAGGCTCACAGTGTGGCTTCTCCTGCAACTACGTCTTCAGCAGCTCGAGGGGGCAGAGTCATGGTGGGAGACCCCTGGGTGCAGAAGAGACGTGGCAGGTTGGGTACCCACAGGATCTGTTCAGCTCACACCCTACACAGGCCTCAGGTACTCAGCAGGCCAGACTAACCGGACCCTCATGGGCACCTCAACACTTTGGGGGCTGGGGGGACACACCTTGGCAGTACTCAGTATTTCCTCTGGCTCCGCACTCAGGGATCATTCCTGGTGGGCTCACGGGGACATATGGAGTGCCAGGAAAGAACCTGGGTTGGCGCGTGCAAGACAAGTGCTCTGCTGGCTGTACTATTGTTCTGGCCTCTCATCTCAACACTTTTGCGGTCCTTCAGTGGAGGGGGTCACGGAGGCTCTGTGGGTGAAAGCGGGGCCTGCTGGCGGCAAGTGAGGTTTATTCCCGGTGCCAACTATCCCCTCAGTTCTCACTGACCCCAAAGCAGCCTCTGGTATACGAGTCTCCGTCCTTAGTTATGGGAGCGTGTGCTGACACTCTGGGTGCACTTGGGTCGTGGGTTCTAAAGTCTGTTTCTACAGACAGGAACCGCTAGGCATGAATTCTGTGGCCCTGGAATTCCAGCTGGCTCTGCTAGACCATGTTCCACCTAGATAAAGCTGCTTTTGTGTGAGTTACAGAAAGAAGTCACTTTCTGCCAGCCCCAGCCTGGTCACCACACGGCCTTAGGGACAGGGGTTGGTGGGACGCTGTCCCTCTGCCCACTCAGTCCAGGGCGAGTTGGTGGGGACCGTCTGTGTGTGTGGGGGGCAGGCAGTGAGCTGCTTGCGTGTATGTGTGTATGTGTGCATGTTTAAGCATGTGTCTGTGCGTGTATCTGTGTGTAAGTGTGTGTGGGTATATGTAGGTGCGTGCCCCTGTGGTGTAGCTGGGCGATTGTGGGTTTCTGACGGTCATTGATGAGTGTTGTGCCCGGGGCAACCAGGTGAGTGGGGTGTGTTTGTGGGTGCCCCTTCCATGGGATCCATGGGATGGTGTGTCTGGACACAGGCACGGTGATGCAGAGTAAGTGTGAGCCTGCCTGCCTTAGAGTGGGCTCTGGGTTCAAGGGCACAGTCCCCCAGCCTTGGGCAGGCCTCCCTGCTGCTGCCCCGGGAGAAGGAAATGTCCTTTAGCGTCCTTTAGTGCAGAGGGATGGGAGTGACTGACTGCACACGATTTGGCCTCACCCAAGTGCCTACCCACTGCCCTCACCGCCATTGGCACCAGCACCATCTGACCTCGCCTGGGCTATTTTAATAGATGCTGTTTCTTTTTCAAAGGGGGCCTCTGTGTGGGGTTGGGGCCACTCCCAGTAATACTCAGGGGACCTCAGGCCTATGCCCAGCAGTGGTTGGGGGCCAATGGTGCTGGGATCGAACCTCGACCTCATAGTTCCCTCTAGATTCAATGCGTGTGTATGCGTGCATGTGTTTATGTGTGTGTCTGTGTGTATATGTGTGTATGTGTGTGCGTAAGTGTGTAGGTATATGTCTGAATCTATATATAGACTCAATAAAATATGGATACAGATTCAATGAAATAATAATAGCAATAGTCAACTCTTAAGTTCCAAAAACAAAGCCTTGAATCAGCACAGGCCTGAGCAATTCTGCTTTCCAGCATCTATCCCAGGGGCACAAAAGAACTGTAATTTGGAGAGACATGCCCACTGTGGTGGTACCATTTACTGGAAATCTGGAAAGAGCCCGAGAGGCCGTGAGAGCTGAGTGGATGGAGCTCCGGCGGCCTGTGTCCACAGCACACCACACTTCACTGTGAGAAAAGCTGAGACGGTGCCTTTTGCAACAGCCCTGGTGGAAGCGGAGGGACAGAGCTCAGCAGGAGGGTCAGGCCGCTGGCACTCACCTGAGGGGCGGGCAGAAAGCGGCGGGAGTAGGCCACGGCGGGAAAGCAAACTCCCAGCCTCAATGCAGTCACGGAGGGAGGGTAGCGTCGAAGGGGTGCAGGGGCCTGGCGTACCCTGGTGCAGGGGTGCTGCCTGGTGGTGGCGGTGGGCGTGGGTAAATGTTCTTCCCCTGAAGCGCATGAGCCTTTTCAGTCTTGTAGACTTCGGTGAAAGGAAACAAAGTCCACACTGAAGTGTCCCCCTGGGGCTGGGCCGAGACCTCTGCCCGGAGCAGCACGTGGGCCTCTCACAGGCTGGAGTGTACACTCTGGTCGCACTGTGGCCCATCCTGGATCACAGGCTAACACTGGGCATTGGAGAGGGTGCTAGGTCCTGTGCTCGGCGCTGCCCCTCCTGCTGGGGTGCCGGATCCTTGGGACGTGGTGGGTGAGCAGTGAGGTCTGGAAGAGAGCAGGGGCGCAGAGCGCAGGCTTGGGGGCCTGGTGCGGAGCTGCGGGGTTGCCCTGAGCAGAGGCCGAGGGGTGGGGGGAAGGGGTGGCTCTGCCTCCTTTCAGCCTCCAGGGGCGCTGTCCCGGCGCGTGGAGGGGCTTTTGCGGGTGTGCCGAGTTAGGCTTCACCGCCAGCAACCGGAAGCATGTGCTTTCGCCTATTTCTGCGGGTTAACTACTACCCTTACGACCGGCCTCCGGTTCCCAAGGGGGGAGGTGTCAAGGGGTGTCATCAAGGGGCTCTGGGCGAGATGCTGCCAGTGGACCGAGCTCCTGCCTGTGCTCTGCGCGGCAGGAGGGCGGCAGACGCCTTTGGCTCCTCCTAAAGGGGGCGCGTGAGCGAGCCCCTCTCGCAAGTCCCGACCCAGCAGAGCGCGCAGGATTAGCACGATGGCCTGGGAACCTTCTGGAAGGAAACAGCAGGCTGAGGTACCCTCCAGAGCGTCCCGTTGCATCCCTGGGGGGCTTCCTTGGCTCTGTGCAGAGCAGGGAGACAGACAGGCGTGCCTGGGGCCTGGGTCACGGGATTTCAGACCCGAGGACAGCCGGGGAGCACGCCGGGAGGGGAGGCTGATGAGCTGATGATAATAATTATGACAATTATGCAAAATGCACAAATAATAATTACAGAAAATCACGATTATTATTTGTGGGTGAGAGATGGCTCCCTCTTTTTGGAACAGCACGGAAGCGTCGGATAACCCCGTTCCTGTGGGTGGGTGAGTATCGCAGCCACGCGTGAGGTGCCGTGGGAGTCTGGGCTTGCTTCTTCTGCTTCTCTCTGCACACAGCCATCTCCTTTCCGGGACTTTTCTCACCTAGTGGCAGGCCTGGGGGATCAGACAGGGTTGGGGAAGGCATGGTTCTCTTCAGGTCCCCGCCAAACCGGACCAAAAGCCCAGTGGGCTGGAGCACACACTTTGCAGGCAGGAGGCTGGACCTAGTTCCCTGGAGCCACCGGTTTCAGAGCATGGCCAGGACTGACCTTGGAGTGTGGGAGAGCAGGCCTTGAGCTGAAGCCTGGAGTTCCATCGCTGGTGCTGCACCCCTCTCTCCTGGAGGGTGGCGGGGAGAGCCCAGAGGTAGTGCAGGGACCTGGGGGCCGTCAATATTTCTGGAATGTTTCCTGGCTCGTGCCTGATCAGCCGCCTGCCCCAAGAAGGATCTATCTCAGCGAACTCCTGGGAGATTTAGTGCTGGAACTGGGAGAAGCAGGGATGGCCTCTAATGGGGGCTTTCGGGAGGCCCCTCCCTGTCACTGTCCAGAGCAGGTGGGCAGTGGAAGGCAGAGGAGTGGCCTTAGCAGGGCTCAGGGACCCTATGGGATGCTGGGGATTAAACCTGGGTCAGCCACATTCAAGACATTCCAGGCAAGTGCCCACCCCGCTGCACTATCGCCCCTGCCCACTATAGTCTTGTTGCTACAGCTCTTGCACACGTGCTACAGGACTCGCAGCTTCAGCTGTGGGCTCACACATAATCACTGTGGCTAGCTGGGGGGTCTCTGTGCTGCTCACCCATTTGTTTTGGGTCAGATGTTGGGGTCACACTCGGGCCACAGTCTCCCACATCTGTTTTGGGTGCTCATTTCCTCTCCGTGTGTACACACACCTGGCTGTAGTGCAGGCCGCAGCGCTGCCCAGGGATCACGTGATCCATGGGTGCTGCAGCAGAGGTGAAGCTCCAGGATGGGCCTTCGCAGGGCAGGTGCTCAGACCGCTGGGCTGTCTCCAGGTTCCCGCAGGACACCTGCAGAAAATAGCTTCCGGGCCTCATGGCATTGTGTAGCCTCGGCTTCCCTGAGGGACACAATGACCACGACACCTGACTTATGTAAGTGGCTGTTTAATAAGGACTTGGTGTGTACTGGATAATGTATTTGCACAACTTGTTTATATATATATATATATATATATATATATATATATATATATATATATATAAAAATTCTGGGGACCTCCTAGCAATGTTGGGTGTCATCAGGGCAGCCTTGGCATTGCTCAGGAGGCAGAGTGCAGCTGGAAATCAAAGTGAGGGCCCTGTGTATTCCAGGCATGTGCCCTGACTTTGAACTGTCTGGGCTGTCTCCCTGCCCCTATTTTACACGTTAAACCTCCTGACAGCTCCATGAGGCAGGAGCCATCACCTGTCTATTGTCTGGGAAGGGTAAAGAAACCTGATGTCTAACCCTGGCAGCGGTGTAAGAGGAGGTGCTCACAAGTGCGTCTGAAGGCAGGCATTGATGTCGGCAAGAATCACCGGTGGCCAGGGTGAGAGTGGTAGCACAGCGGGTAGGGTGCTTGCCTTGAGCAGCCAGTCCAGATTCAGTCCCTGGCATCCCATATGATCCGCTGAGCCCACCAGGAGTGGTTCCTGAGTGCAAAAGCCAGGAATGACCCTTGAGCTCTTCTGAGTGTGCCCCCAAAACAATCAGTGGTAACAGTTAAAATCTTCAATATAAACACTGTTGGGGCCGGAGTGATAGTCCAACGGGTAGGGTGTTTGCCTTGCACGCGGCCGGCCTGTGCCGGCCGGGTTCGATCACCGGCATCCCATATGGTCCCCGAGCACCGCCAGGAGTAATTCCTGAGTGCAGAGCCAGGAGAAACCCCTGAGCATTGCTGGGTGTGACCCAAAAAGCAAAAAAAAAAAAAAAAAAAAACCAAAAAACAAAACACCGTTAGGATTACAAATCCTGCCTTTGAGAATTCTTTCTCCAGAAATGATTCATCCTTAGGAGCCCAGAAGAGTGGCAGAGGCATAGAGTGCCTACCTTGCAAGTATGTGGTCATGGGTTCAAATCCCCAGTGTCCCACATGCACCAGGCATTGCTGTTTATCAGGGCAGCCCCGCTGTCTGTCGTCCCTGGTGCTGCATGAGATTCATAGCCACAGCCAGTCATGTGCAAGCACCAGATATGTGTAAGCATCTAAATATGTGAGCACAGCAACTGAAAAAAAAATCAGAACACGGACACCAATGTACAGCCATTCACCACAGCACTGTTTGTAGTGAGGAAAATGAGACGCGCTAACAGCCATGGAGAGGAGAGGGTTAAAACTCCCGGCCTGGAGGGTGGAGGTTGCCCAGGCAGTTTGGAGGCTCCTGAGGCTCCGCAGGGATGGATCCTGGTACTCACTGAACAAAGCAGGTTTGTAATGGGAGCCCCATTAAAAAAATTACATGGAAATAATAAAAGAGCAGGGAAAGCTTCCATATGTTTTTTTCTTTCTGTGTTTGTCTGGCCCAGAAAATGCTATTAAAGCCCTTACAGAGTCTCTGCTTGCATGTGGGGGCCCTGGAGTCCATCTCCAGCCCCACAAAGAACAACAACCCCCACAGAAGGATCTGTATGTTTGTAGTGAGCTCAAGGAGAGAAGCTTGGAGGCCCAGGGCAGGGGAGAGGCCGGCAGCCCCGCCCCAGTGCTTGCGGCTCTTCAGGGCGGCAGTGTTGGCTGAGGGCGTGGCTGAGTTCAAAGGGGACAGCAGGGCACCTGCACCTCAGGAGCGGGGAGGGAAGCAGCTCTCCAGTGTCAAGCGAGGGGAGGAGCCTGCGGCCCCAGGAGCTCCTGTGTGGGGGGGTGCGGCCACGGCACCCTGTGAGTCCAGATCTGAGTACTGGCTGCCATCGGTCACTGGCCTAGGTGGCTTTAGGGGTTGGCATCCACTACCGTGCCAATCCGGGCTAGCAGGGGTCCCTCCCGCACACCTGCCCCCTCTCCTGCGTCCTCCTGGCCTGAGTCTGTGCTTCCTGGGCAGGGATTCTGAGGCCTGGGGCCAGAGAAGGGGCTCGAGGAGGCATCTCAGTCAGCCGGCTGCTGTGCGAAGAGCAAAGATGTGCAAGATTTGGGGGCACAGGGACATTTTAGTATCAAGTGAATTTTTTTGGGGGCCACACCTAGTGGTGCTCAGGGCTGACTCTTGGTTCCTCACTCAGGGATCACTCCTGGTGTGGCTCAGGGGACCACATTTGGTGTTGGGTGCTACCAGATTGACCTTATGCAAGCCAAGTGCTCTACCCCCTGCACTAGTTCTCTGGTTCTTCAAGGGAAGTATTTTTTGTTTTCAGTTCATACCTGGTGCTACCATCAGTTTGGTAAACCATGTGATGCTGGGGATCAAACCTAAGGCTCCAACATGTACCCAGGCCTTTGGAGCCATTTCCCTGCCTACCTCCATCCTCCTTTTCCCTTTCCTCCCTCTTTTCTTCTCTCCCTCCTTCCCTCCCTCCCTCTCTCCTTCCAATCCTTCCTTCACTTTTGTATCTTTCTGTGTGTGTGCTGATGGTCAGATGCAGGCCCCACATGCCGGCCTACTTTACTACTGAGCCACAGCCCCACCCTTAGTTTTGTTCTGCTGAATCAGGGAGGGCTGTGGGCAGCATCCCTGAACTTCTCTGTCTCTGATTCAAGGGCTCTCTCCATCTTCCCTGACCCTAGAACCTGAGTTGTGACTTACCCCTGTTCAGTTCTGCTTGCCCTTACATCAAAGCAGCCTGCAGTGCAGCGAGACTCCGGGCTGGGGGGCTGGGCCAAGGGGCTGTTGCAGGGAGGTGGGGGGCACATTAGAGGGTTTCCAGTTTCCAGGGCACCCCTGGAGCCTGTGCCTGGCTCTCTCTCTCTGTGTGTGTGTGTGTGTGTGTGCGTGTGCGTGCGTGCGTGCATGCGGTGTGTGTGTGTGTGGACCATGGCTGGGTTGGTGACGGAGGCCTGAGTGATGAATGGTGTTTGTAGTTGTAAGTTCCGCTAACGATGGTAATCATGAGCGTTATAACAACATGTGTAATGAATGTTCGGCCGTGAATTCATAGATCATTGTGGCTTGATGACCATGGCGAGATGGTGATTTTATGAACAGACCTGGGCACAGCCAGCAGGGACGGGGTTCCTGAGGGCAGCTGAGCCTGGGAGGAGGAGTCAGCCGAGTGGGCATACCGGGTGTGGCAGCACCGACCCTGCTCAGGCCTGACACTGAGCCTGAGACCGGAGAGCTTGCATGGAGGTAGTTAAAGCCCCCCAGCTCTCTGTTTCTCTCTCTGTGTCTCTCCCTGTCTCTCTCTGTCTCTCTCTGTCTCCTTTTTTTGTGGCCATACCTGCTATCCTCAGGGCTTACTCCTGACTCTGCTCTGGAATCATTCCTACCTGTGCTCAGGGGCCCTGGAACCATATGGGACACTGGGGGTTGAACCCGGGTCAGCGTGTGGAAGACAAGTGCCCTCCCTGCGGCACAGCTCTTTGTCCCCTCTCTTGCTCCTCTCTGGGAACCTCTGCTTTGGCCCTGCCTGTGCCCTGCTGCGGGCTCTGTGCCCTGCCCCCTGTCTGCCCACTATCTTTCCTTCCTGCAGCCCCTCTTTCTGCAGGTCTCCACCAAATACACCTTTTACACTAGCGACCCCACTGCACCCAAGAAATAATTACGTAACTCTTTGTATATAAAATAGGTGTATCACCAGAGTGATAGCGCAACGGCTAGGCACTTGCCTTGCACATAGCAAACTGGGTTCAATTCTTGTCACCCCATAGGATTCCCCCGAGTCCTACCAGGAGTGATCCCTGAGCACAAAGCCAGGAGTACGCTCTGAGCACTGCTGGGTATGGCCCCAAATAAACACTGACAGTGAATCAGAACGAAATTTACATTAAAGCAGAATTTAAGGTCCTCCCCATTGAAGAAGTAAGGGATTTAGATGTGTTAGTAGGTTGGGTGCTGCTCCCTATGGTTCTTGGGGACCTAGAACAGCCTGGGGCGGGTGGGGACAGCTGCGACACCACAGTGAAGGACCAGGTTGTCAGCACATCCGCACACATGGCTGTGAGAGCAGGAGACCCAGGGAGGGAAACTCTCGTGGCCGTCTCCAAGGCTCAGAGCACCCCTCTGCCGGGCTCCCCTCGTGGCCATACTCGCCATAGGTGCCACTTCAAACCACCCCCTGAGAGAGATGCGCCAGACCCTGGGTGGGACCCCGCCCGTGTGGCCTAAGAACCAGAGCTCTCTGATCTGTCTGCCAGCACCCCCAAGCTCTGCCCCTAGAGTGGCTGTGACAAAATCCTGGAGCACGTATGGTGTGTGTGTGTCCCAGTACCCTGAGTTTGCTCATTAGCTTGTATGTTTGGGTCACTCGTGTGTGGGCTGTGACTTGTGTGCGTGGCTTCCCTGTCAGGGTGGCGGCACCTCTGTTAGAGTGTATTTTTTTGGTTTTTGGCTACATCCAGTGGTACCCAGGGTTTACTCCTGTGTCTGCACTCAACAGTTACTTCTGGCGGTGTTTGGGGACCATATGGGATGCTGGGAATTGAACCCGGGTCAGCCATCTGCAAGGCAAGCGTCATCCCCACTGTACTATGGTCCTGGCCCCTGAAAGTGTGTCTTTGAGGCGTGTCTTTGCTCATGTAGGTGTATCTGGGATGTCCTCACGGAGCTCAGGAGATGTGTGGTTGTGTGGATATGGGCAGGTTTGAACTGCCCATATCCAGTTGTGAGCAGAGGTGTGTGAAGTTCCAGTTGTGACAGAGCGTGCACATGTGGACAGCTGGCCATGAAGGCAACCTCATGACGGATAAGTCCAGGATTTCTGTGGCTGGGGCAGTGTCCCCATCCACTGTATCATTTGGCTGGTGCTTGTGCGACAAGATAACCTGTCGTGGAGCTGGGAGAGAGAGGCAGGTCCCTGGGGGAGATTTCTGCTGATTGCTGCTGTTTCAGTTGAAACACAATTATTTCATAAGGCCTAGCTGACAGTGTTGGAAATAGCCAAGCCCAGAGCTGGAGCGATGGGGACCACATCCTATTTGATACTAATTGGTTTGATGATGATAATTGTTGCATTGCAGACGGTGTGACTATCTCCTAATTTAATATAATCAATAAGGTAACAACAGCTCAATGCAAATGAGATGTGGGAAGCACAGGGCCGTTTGTGAGCCATGTTCTTAATGCATTTTCCTAATTATCTGTAGCAGGGCTCCCTGGCCTGGGGAGGGGACTGATCAGTGGCGATACCACGCTCTCTACACCCCCATTTTCAGAGCCTCAGCAAGTGCTCCAGGCATGCCCAGACTCCCCAGGAGCAGTTGGCCAGGACTGGCCCTGAACATCCTGTGTTGGCTGCCCCGCCCCTGCCGCTCTGCCACCCTCCAGTCCCAGGGCAAGCATGGGTGGGGTTTTTGGGCTGAGCGCTGGTGTTCTATTTATCGAGCCAGGGTCTTGCCAGTGGAATGGGGATGTCATCCATTCAGTGCAGGCCCTTGTGTTCCCTTTCTTCTCTCATCCTGGTGCTTGCTTAGGCCTTCCACAGTGCCCCTGTTGGAGCACACGACCCCCAAAGAGTGAGCCGGGAAGGCTCAGCCACAGGGAAGTACTGGGGGAGTGTCTGAAAGAGCCCCTGGATGTGACTGTCTGGCTTCATCTCTCACCTCTGAGTCGTGTGCCATTGGACACGTTGTTGACTGTTTGGTGCCTCAGTTTCCTCATACTTTAGGTTTACTTGGAACTCTTGTGTACCTTTCATAGGTTAATAGTTTTTATTTTGGGGGCTGGAGGCGGAAGCACAGTGGGTAGGGCGTTGCCTTGCATGTGGCCGACCCAGATTCGATCCCAGGTATCCCTGAGCACTGCCATGAGTAATTCCTGAGTGCAGAACCAGGAGTAACTCCTGAGAATTGCGGGTGTGACCCAAAAAAAAAAAAAGTTTTTCTTTTTTTGGGCCACACTTAACAATGTTCAGGGGATACTCCTGGCTTTGCACACAGGAATTACTCCTGGTGGTGCTTAAGGGACCATATGGGATGCCAGGGATGAAACTTGGGTCGGTCACATATAAGGCAAACCTCCCTACACACTGTACTGTTGCTTGAGACCCAATTAAGTTAATATCTTAACTAATTTCAAAAGTTATTATGAAAAAATATATATTTTTTTTTTTTTGGGTCACACGCAGCAATGCTTAGGGGGTTACTCCTGGCTCTGCACTCAGGAACTACTCCAGGCAGTACTTGGGGGATCATATGGGATGCTGGGGGTAAACCGGGGTCAACTGCATGCAAGGCAAATGCCCTACCCACTGGACTATCACTCCGGCTTCTAAATTAGTTTCTTATCCCCACTTAAGCACATTTAAATGTTCCATAGCCATAGCAGTTAGTGGCTATTCTAGAACAGATATTATGTATCAACCCTGTATTTATTTATTCACTTGCCTTTTGGGTCACACCCAGCGATGCTCAGGGCTTACTCCTGGCTCTGAACTCAGGAATCACTCCTGGCGGTGCTCGGGGGATCATATGGGATGCCAGGAATCAAACCCGGCTTGGCTGGGTACAAAGTAAATGCCCTACCCGCTGGACTATTGCTCCACCCCAGATCAAACCTGTATTATCCCCACAGTCATGGGAAGGTCTGTTGAACAGCACTGCTAAAAATGTAAAACATTTTTGTTTTTGAGTCACACCTGTTGTTGCTCAGGGGTTTCTCCTGGCTCTGCACTCAGGAATCACTCCTGGCGGGACTTGGGAACCATTCGGGATGCTGGGCATACCTGGGCTGACCACATGCAAGAGTCTTACCTGCTGTGCTATCTCTCCAACCCCTAAGAATATTTGAAATTATAGTTTAAGTAATTTGTCTGCAATCATGTTTTTGTTTGTTTGGTTGATCTTTAGGCACTTGTCAGTGCTCAGGGCTTGTTCCTGGTGCTCAGGGATCATCCTGGCAGTGCCCAAGAGGCCAGATTTGGTTGGTGCTGTAGATCAAATCAGGATTGGTTGTGTGCAAGGCAAGCACCTTAATCTTCATACACTCACACTGCTTTTCTGGTCCCGTAATACTGTTTTGCTAAAGACTTTATTTTCACAGGAGCCATACCCCGTGGATCTGGAAACTACCAGGCTTTGTGAGGGTAGATTTAGGGCCTTGCCCATGCCAGACATGCCCTCCACCACTTAAGATACGCCCCCAACTCCTGCATCAGGCTTCTGTCATTGTTTGGGAGTCACACTTGGCACTACTCAGGGCTGACTCCTGGCTCTGCACTCACTTTTGGCAAATGCTCAGAGAACCATATAGGATGCTGGGGATTGAACCCGGGTCGTCTGCGTGTGCATCAAATGCCCTCCATGCTGTGTTCACTCCAGCTGCAGCTCTTCTTGTATCCATTGCTCCTGATGACTACCTGTCCTAAGAATTATGGTGTCTAGGGAACCGTATGGCCTGGGAATGAGCAATGAGGGACTTGTGTGTGTGTGTGTGTGTGTGTGTGTGTGTGTGTGTGTGTGCATTTGTATGTGTGTGTGTATGCATTTGTGCGTCTGTGTGTGGGGGTTCAAGGATGTATACTATCATCAGCATTTTGGAGCCTTCTTTGGGGATGTCACAAATGGCATTCCAAGTCAGGAGTCCTCCTGGGGAGGACACCTCGCCAATCAGTGATCAGTGTGGAGGGCTCCCTTCCCTGCTGGGTCAGCTGAGTCTCGGCTGTTTGGCTTCACTATCACCAGCTCACCCTTGTCTCTGAGACTGGGGTCAAGGGCTGGTGCAATTGCTAGCAGTTTTGACTCTAGTCCAGGCTCTGTCTAACTGAAAAAAAAACCTCTCTCTCTCTCTCTCTCTCTCTCTCTCTCTCTCTGTCTCTCTCTTTTCTCTGTGTGTGTGTCTCCAAGCTTCCATTTCTCATCTGTAAAGGTGGGGGAAAGGAGGGAAGGGCTCATCGAACATCAATTTGAGCCTGACCACTGCAACCCCTTGGAATTGTGATGTTTGGAAGTTGGATCAGTTCCACCCTCCTACCCAGAGCAGAACCCACAGGACTTGTGAGCCCAGGGCAGGGAAAGCTTCAGCATCACTTGGTTAAATATTCAGACTTCTAGGATCTGCTCCTGCTCTGTGGCTTCTGGCTTCTTGTGAATGATGTCTTTGCACTCTGCTTGCTTTTCTCTAGTAACTGGGATGAACCGAGTGTCTGAAAAGCCTTCACGTGCATCTCCTGTGCTCCTGCCATGGAGAAGAAGGGGTTGGAGTATGGGGACTGGAATTGATTGAACAGACTCAGGTGCTACTTCCAGGAGGACTGTGCTTTCCAGGGAGGACTAGTTCAGAGCTAAGTTCCAGCTGGGGTATGAGGTTGGGCTCAGGATAGAAGCACAGACAGAGGCTGGATGTAGGGGCAATGGCCTCAACACATTCCCTAGAACTGTGGTAGCTTCTATGCTTTTCTAGAAGCTGGGTCTGGCCTTGCTGGAAGGGCCTAGAGTAAGAAGACAAAAAGTACAAGCTTGGAGATGAAGATGCAGAAGCTTGGAAACCACCAGCCCTAGGTTCAGATTCTGACCCTACAGCACCTAAACATAGCTTCAAGAGTACTTCCCCTTTGGCACCTAGTGACAAATGCCTGCTCAGTGCTGTCTGCCTCCTGGCCTCCCTGATGGCAAACCCCAACACCAATAAATCTTTACCATGAATGTCCTTCACCAACTAGCTCCCAGAGTCCTCCTTGACAAAGCTCAGAGGAATACAGAGGCTGGGAGAGAGGACTGATTGAGAGACATAGCACAGGAGGTAAGGTGCTTGCATGGCATATGGTTGGCAGATTCCAGTTCACTGTTATGCACCACATAAAGTCCCCTAAGCACCACCAGGAGTGATACCTGGAAACAGAGCCAAGGATAAGCCCAGAGCATGGCCAGGTATGGCACACGTCCCCTCCTACCAGGGGAAACAGTAAGAAAACAAGCTGGAGAGTAACTGAAACTGCCTCCTCTTGAACCCGGTTCTGTACCTTGCCAAGCTTTCCCAGCCAATGATCTCAAGGTGGCCTTGGGGCAACCTCAGCAGTGAAGCTGAGCTTGAGAAAAATCTGTTGGCTTCAGATTCCAGAGAATCCTTATTTAGGCCATGTGTGGGGGGCAGAGGAAAGGGGAGGGGCCATGTCTAACTGAAACCTGCTCAGCTATGGGACACGGGGAGGGTCCGAGGGAGGTTAAGGAGCTTGCTGGGAATTTATGTTGGTGGGTTCCTGCTTTTCTGGCCAAGCCATAGGGGACACAGGTGTCAGTGGAGAGACCGGCCTCGCTGGCCAATCTGTGGGGGAATGGGTGTCAGAAGAGAGACTGGCCTCACCCTGTCCTTCTGTTTGGGGTGCGCTGGTCTATTCTGCCTCTGAATTTGTAGCCTGGATGACAGGCTGAAGTCTATTGCCTTATCCTGCAGTATACTAATTATCCTTCACTGTTTGCTGGAGCTGCGTGGACAGTCAGGCGCCAGGTTGGACAAGCTTGGGGAAGGCAAAGCACATATAGAGAGGGTACATGCACCCCCTGCGTGGGTCTGGGCCAGTACCTGGCAGGGGTCCACCTGGGCAGGCAGATGCAAAGCCAGGCCGACCACCCAGTCTCCTCTGGCTTTAGCCGAGGTCAGGCTACACCATGCAGGCTGGGGCTCATGCAGCAGGCAGAGATTTTTCAGAACCACAGACATCACCACAAGCCTCCTTCTCAAGTCTTCTGAGGCCCCTTCTACAAACTTTGCATGTTCAAGACCCTTTGCAAGCTCCTCCTTAGGTTGGTCTCTGATACGCTCCATCCAGCAGTTCTGATTGCAGAGACGCCTCTGGCTTTCACTTGCTTGGGAATCCTCTGGAGGGGCTCCTATGAGCCAAGGGACCGATGTCATGCTGGTTGGTTCTTGACATCCTCGGGGGCCTGGATGCGTTTAGTTTAGGGCTGGTGCCTGCTCTTACCACGCACAGGTCACCAGACTTTTCCCGAGTTGAAGGACTCTGAGCTTCTCTGCCAGTCACACTCTCCACCCACGCCCCCATGCCTGTGCCCACACTTTCCCCAGCTCCTTTTCCTCTGTCGTGACTGCCTGAGTGAAGCAGAACTGAAGATCAGAAGTCACAAGTCTAGGAGCTTTCCCCACTAATGAGCTCTCCGAGGGCCACAGTCAGCCCCTCCTTGCCTTATCCTGTCCTCTTCACTTATTTATACAAATCCCGGAGAAGAGACCAATCAGCTCACAGTGCTGCAGGAGGCGCACACAGTCGAGGATGACTCAGCCAGAGAATTTGCATGGGGCAAATTTGTATGAAACTTCAGATTTTTTCTCCCCACAATGTGATCTAGTCCAAGCCCCTCACGTAGAAGATGAGATGTGGGACATGGTGCAGGACAGTGAAATGCTTCCACCTGTGAGTGAAGGGCACACGGAACTGGTGTCCCTGGGTTTTGATCTCAGCCCAATAGTCTCCATGATAGGGCTTCTTTAGAATGTATTTACTTTGAAAGCTCATTTGAGGTTTTTGTGAATTGCTCACTTGGCATTTTCCACTGTCAACACTGAGAAGTTGAGAAGAAACAGACTCATTTGAGCACATCTGGAAAGATCATGATTAGGGCTGAGGAGAGATTTTCCCTCCACCACCCTGAAGCAAAATGGCAGCTGGGTCTAGCATTCTCAAGGACACGCACTGTCTCCAGTGAGAGAGAGACAGTGCATGAAAATTCATTCATTTACTCCCGTGAGAGAGAGACAGTGCATGAAAGTTCAGCATGATTTGGGGTGTAGGTAATGTCCTGTGTTGGGCAGGGACCTGTATATTGGAGTCACTGTTCCTGGCATATGGAGCATTTCTTATTCCACTATCGGCAAGCACAGGGGTCTTGGCTGTCTCTGTTTTGAGTGGTTTTTCCCATGACTGATATGGCAGTGGGGAGAGAGGCATTTGGTGCTTCGTGCTGTGGTGGATATGGGCTAGGGAGGGCAGAGCATGGAACAATCTATTCTAACCCCACAGCTGCCAATCCCCTCTCCTGTCCTTTTAGCTACTTTATTCCCCAGAAAACCCACTTGTTAGGTTGAAGAATATGCTGGGAGTGTCTGAAAAGAACCTGGAACCTTGTTTCTTCTTATATAATCAATCCCAAGGGCAGACTTCTCTCAAGAGCCTCGGGGGCTGCCTCTGGGGGTGACTCCGGCAGACTGAGTATGCTTGGTTCTGGTAGGATTGTGTGTGTGCCGGCCCCAGGCAGCAGTGAGGCCTTAGTTTTGTGGTCTGAGAGCTGGAATATGACCATTTGTGTAGGAGAACTCAGAGTGATTTTCTGGACCACTTTGTTACCTCTGAGGGAAGAATTTATTTTCTTTGCAAGATTCAACCAACGAACATCTCCCTCTTAAGGTCCAGGATCCACTACTGGGCACTCCAATTCCTGTTCTCATGTCGGAAACCTCCTCACCTTCACACCCCAACCTGCCACTTGCTCTTACCTCTGAATTCAGAGTAATCCCTTTTATCCAGCTGTGACCAGTACCCTTACTCTGCTTCTCTGTACCAGATGAGCCAGTGGTATCTTGAAAATGACACTGAGGACCGCTTCTCGCTCTCACTGGCAGCCACTGCTATCTTCTGCCTTCCCTGGTTGTCTTCCTAGATTCTCTATATGTCTTAAACTTTATCAATCCGTCTACTCATGCTCATGGTGTAATATGGTGTGTCTAATAGTGCTTTGCCTGTATTAACTAATTTAATGTATGCAATAATTCTGTGAGGTAGAAATGATTATTTACCCCTCTTGTACAGAAGAGGAAACTTAAGCACCAAAGGTTGAAATGTTTTTCCTAAGATGTATCTTAAATATGGATGGACACAAAAATGTGGAACTCTAATTTCAGAGTCGTGAGCTACTTTCATAAAAACTGACGAGGTATTTGATTTAGTTTTCCCTCAAGATTTTATCTCCTTGATCACTTGATCACTTGAATCCCGTTATTCATCGATTTGCTCGAGCGGGCGCCAGTAACATTTCCATTGGACCCTATCACGTGCCAATGTAGCCCAATGGCATCTGGTTGATTCAGGAATATGAAGAGCCTCAAACCGTTCAGGGTCTTAACAAGGAAGTCTGACCATCTTGTAGGTAGGCGGCCACGTGATCTTTTGACATTCCGTGGGATCCAGTCTGTAACGGCTCTAGTCCAGCGGTTGTCTCCAAATCGCATTACATGTCCAGCCCATCTGATTTTCGATGCCTTGGCAAACGAGACAGCGTCCCTGATTTTTGGAATAGCGACGGAGATCAGAACTCCGGATTCCCTTCACTCACTCGAGTGAGGCGTGATATTCCAAGCATAGCTCTTTCGATTCCTCTCTGGGAGACCCGAATAGCATTCTCATTGTGCTTTCGTAGGGCCCAGGTCTCTGAGGCACATGTTAATGCAGGGAGAACGGTGGAGTCGAAGAGATGTGCCCTGGAGCCAGAGGTTCTTTTGTCCTTTTAGCTATTTCTTCGATGCCTTTGAAGGCATTCCATGCCGCTCTCTTACTCCTGCGCAGCTCAGGTTTTAGGTTGTTCATCATGTTGACTTCTCGACCTAGGTACACATAACTGCTGCATTCAGAGATGTTTGTTCCATTGAGAGTGAATGGGGCCTCTGGAACTAGTTCATTTTTCATGAACATAGTTTTCTTCAGATTCAGCTGTAGACCTATCTTTCCACATTCTCGGTCAAAGTCAGCCAGCATTTGTGCCGCTTGGCTAATGTTTGGTGTTATTAGAACGATGTCATCAGTGAAGCGGAGGTGGTGTAGTTGCCCGACCATCTATCTTCACTCCCATTCCTTCCCATTCTAATTGTTGCATGATGTTCTCGAGGGTGGCGCTGAAGAGTTTTGGTGAAATGGTATCACCCTGTCAAACCCCTCTTTTTGACATCAATGATCACTTCTTTGCAGAATGGTGAGATCCTGGTGGTGAATCCATAATACAGCTCACGAAGGATCTTGATGTATTGGGTTTGAACGCCCTGTTTGGCTAGGGCTTCGATAACCGCTTCAGTCTCCACAGAATCAAAGGCTTTCTGTAAATCAATGAATGTGAGACAGAGAGGCATCTTGTACTCCCTACAAACCTCAATGAGCTTGGTTACTGTGTGGATATGGTCGATTGTGCTGAATCCTTTCCGGAAACCTGCTTGCTCGCATGGTTGTCCTTCATCTAGTGTCCTGCTATTCCTGTTCAGGATGACTCGTGTAAACAGCTTGTAGATGACGGACAACAGGCAGATGGGGCGATAGTTGCCGATGTCGTGAGTGTCTCCCTTCTTGAACAGTAGAACTGTCCTGCTGGTTTTCCATTGGGAGGGCACCTTGCATTCGGACAGGTAGCGTGTGAAGAGCCGAGCCAGTGTATTGATGAGTACCGGCGGCAGATTCTTCAGGTGTTCGGGTCTGACTTTGTCTGGGCCTGGTGCTGTTCCCTTCTTTACCGACGAGATGACATGTCGGATTTCAGAAGGGAGAACGTTAGGGAAGGACATATCCATCCTGTGGAATTTGGTATGTGGGCAGGTGGATATGGCTATCAAAGAGATTTGAGTAGAAGTCCTGGATAATCTTCTCCATTGCCTTTCTGGAAAATGTGATAGATCCATCAGGGGGTCAGAGGGCAGTCATCTTGGTCTTATAGTTGGTGAAGGACAGGCGGGCGGTGCAAATGCTTTTCCCGGCTTCTGCTGCATCTTCCAGTATTTCTGCTCTTCTGTCTTTGAGGTCTTCTTTTATCGCTTTTCTGCACTGTTTAGCAAGCTTGGACGTTAGCATTTGGTCTCCTGAGGCTTGTGCCTTGCCACGTTGGAGGAATGAGCTCGAGAGTTTCTGAAGACAAGAGTCCTTTTGTGTCCTTTTTCTCTCTTGGCATTCTTTGCACAATCATGGAGGTGCTGAACCAGTAGGTTGTATTCTTCATCGATGTAGTAAATGATGGTATCTTCCCATGTTGCTGCAATGGTGCCAAAGAGTTCCCAGTTGGTGGTCGTTCTGGGAGTTCTCTTCTTAAACTTTGCAGCTTTTTCTCCCGTTGCGGGAAGTAGAATTTTGCGCCAAGGAGACTGTGGTCCGATCCAGTTATCTCCTTGATGATGTATTAATACCCATTCATCTATTCAGTCTGTCCATCCATCCATCCATCCATCCATCCATCCATCCATCCATCTATCCATCCATCCATCCATCCACCCACCCACCCACCCATCCATCCATCCACCCACCCACCCACCCACCCACCCATCCATTCTTCCACCCACCCACCCACCGGTCCATCCATCCATCCATCCATCCATCCATCCATCCATCCATCCATCCATCCATCCATCCATCCATCCATCCATCCATCCATCCATCCATCCATCCATCCATCCATCCATCCATCCATCCATCCATTAATACTTCCATTAATTCTTCATTCATTCACTTATCCATCCACCCATCCACT